>VWYP01010926.1:5106-26486 GCA_013400435.1 Pycnonotus jocosus | reverse complement strand
TTAGCTTTTTTTTTTTTTTTTTTTGAAGTGTAAGCAGAATTATCACACATTGCTTTCACAGTAATGCATCAAGGATCTCTACATCTGGTTATCTTTTCATATGAATACAATGCTATGAAGTATACTTTTTTCTGGCATAGCATATGGGAATTTCCATCTTTCTTTGGCAGATTTTAAATGAAGCAATACCTCAGCACTATTTACTCAAAAGTATATTTATTTATCTATTCCGCTACTGAACGCTCACTGGGCAGTACTGCTGCAGTTGTTTTCCTCATGCATGAAGAATGAGCTCACTGAACTTGAGTGAAGGGTGGAGGATGTTCCTAGGATGCACATACCATGGAAATACATGTCCTGAAAACCTTGGAAATAGAACAACCTCATTTCATACCATGCTTATACTTAGCATCTTTGTCATTGCTGCATAATTTTCAACTCCACCATGAGACGCCAAATAAGAAAAGGACACAGAAAAACACCTCCTTTTCTTAGTCAAGGCACTGATGTACTGATGTAAAAATACTTCCTCCAAGTACCAGATACAAAGCCAAAGATAAGATAAGATTACTGATAAGATTACTGTTTTTATCTCAAAGACTGTAGGTCCCTGTCTCCTCAGACACGTTCAGCCTCTCATCGCCAACAGGAAAAGCAAAGGAATTAGCATGCAGGTATTGTGAGAACACACACCAGTGCTCAGCACAGACAATTTCTGGATCTTTAAGCATATTTGTACCTGTCCAGAAGCTGTTCAAACTTACACAACATCAAAGTATCTTACACTTTCTGCTGCTCAGCTAGCAGAGTTTGCCAGCTCTTTCTTAAATGTAGTACAAAGAAAGATCTGACAAGAGTATCTCCTTTTCATACATGCTAGTGCAACATGCTTCCCAAGCATGGGGGCTAGGAAACAGCTGCTCAAAAAGCATCAACACCAAAAAGTAAATACTGAAAGAGAGAGAGAAAGAAAGAAAAAGACCCTGATGGACCATGAGAAACTTGCATGAAAGGGCAAATTAGCTTATTTCCATTTTAAATGTGCATATGTGAAGGCACTCCAGAGAGTGCCTAAAGAGTAGAGAGCTTAAGTAAAAAGCGACAAACCAAAACAAGTTTTTACTCAAATATTCCCTTCAAGTTTCTCACTACAGAGGAGCTAACATGGCAATGAAGCAGGAGTAGCATTAGATGACAAACTGCTTTCCATTGATTCTTCAGATTCCTGGGATGCTTAAATGAGGAACACAGAAATGGAAACAGTCTTTGCTTACACATAGATCAATACTGTTTCTAAAATTCAGGATTTATTCTTAGTGTTGGCAGGAAAAAAGAGGTCTGCTAAGTTGGATATGTCACAGACTTACCAGCTTGATACTGGCTAGTAAATCAAAGCTGCATTTTGCCACTGCTATGTTAGAAAAATATTACTCCACTATAACCCATGCTCACAGAGTATAAGGCTACAGAGTCACCAGCTTTGAGTGCATTATGGACCAGATATTACAAGTGATTTACTGGATCATATATTTGTGAGAGCTTGGTAGTGAAGAAAATAAGATTGTGGGGTGTTTTTTTCCCACTCCTTCAGCACAGAGAAGCTTTCTCAGGAATCAGAACTATTTGTAAAGAAATAAAAAATTTACCACAGCACTGACTAAGCAGAGTTAGCTGTCAGTACCAGGTCCCAGCTGAGAAGAAACAGCACCTTCTTCTGTAGGCTCTGTTCTGACCCTGACACCTGGGGCAGTAGAGAACAGAAAGGTCAAGAGCAAATTTGAGGAGATGGTTGTGGCCAACAATGTGAATTACAAGTGACTTCTTCCCACTAAATTCAACTGCAATGAGAGCAGATGTGTTCACCTAGAGCCCCAAAGATCAGCAGAGGTACCAGGAGCACTGAGCACTGGGAAAACGTTGAGTAATGTGGTCTGGTTCATACCCGGAGTCTCTCCCTCTACGGGAGGGAGATAATTCTAAAATTTTGGTCTGCAGATGGTCTACCCTTAACTGCAAAGCAAAGGCCTCTTTAGCATCAATAGACTGTTACTGAAATCATCTTTGGTCTAAAGGCCACAAACTGCTATGCTGATAACCAAATGGTATAATGATAATGGTCAAAAGCAATTCTCTAACTACCAACACTAACAACTCACCTTCAGCACAGTCAATACATTCAAATTCATTCTTTTCTATATCCCAGACGGCATTTGTTTCATCACTGGGTAGCAGAAAGGCTATCCTTAAACCAGACCTGTACTCCTATGGCATTTTGATGATGTGTCCAACGACACCTCAGAGGCATCATCACCTTACCAGCTGGAAAAGTATAATTCTGATTGCACAGTGGTTTTTCCTGGGGCAGTGCTGTAGGGCTACCACAGCTGTACATAACATGTTTAAAGTATCTATGTTACACTTGTGCATACTACACAACATACATGACTGAGAGAAAAATTGAAGTCCACTAGGCTTACTACTAGTGAGTGCTCCACTGAAATATATCTAAATCTTATCAGGATCTGTTAGTAACTACTTCAGTGGAGCCATATGCAGGACTGGGTACCTCTGCATTAAAGAAACACAGACATTAGTGTGAATAAATTTCATATGTTTTCATAAATGGCAAATGATATGCTGTAGAGTACCTGAAGACTTAAATAAAAGATCCTTGTAGAAAATAGTAAATCATTAGTTTAAAAGATTAAATGACAACATCTAATAAGCCCTGTCTAGAATAGCTGAATCACTGAAATAAATTTTTGTTAGAGATGAAAATTACTGCTCTAATGACACTGGAATTTGCCACAAAAATAAATTAGAAATGTATCTTAGTAATTAAAACTACAGAAACACGAGATAAATCTGTCTTGCAAGTGATGAGAATTATATTTGCTAGAACACAATATTCCTACAATAGAGATAATACAGACTGCTGAAATTGGGTAAAGAATCAAGAACTTTAAACCACTGAGAATTTTCCTTAGTGAGTTTGATATTGCAAAGATCCTTCTAAGAACATATTGGCATATATGGTGATGCCTTAAGTGATAATTTAATCAGCTAAGTAATAATACTGTGCTCATCACTACAGTCTTTCTGGGATTTAATTTTAAGGGATGATACCTATTTTAAAATCATCTTTTCATTTGAAAAGATCTACTTACTTTTAAGAAGAAAGAAATGTCTGTCCTAAGAGCACATTAAGAAATCAGTAGTTAGGCTCAAATTAGCTTACCAGCCTCTTCCCATATAAGAAATTTCTTTCAGCTGAGAAGGATGGCTTAACCAGAATCTTCGAGTAATTTTCTTCACACACCTGTGTGCACAACTGCATTATCTCCCAAGGCACACTCATAGTTTTTGCCTGGGGACATTGATCATCTTTCAAGGAGCAGGCCTTAAGGTTAACAACTGCTGGAGAAGGTGTAAATGTCTGCAGGGCTAAGAGTGATTGCTTGAATGCTGACCCTTGGTGGGACTACTCTTGTCCAAGAGTTCATCTCCATTACAGTTTTGATGGAGAATGTTAATGGTTTTCATAAACTTAGGAAGAAGATATTATTACTGTAATTTCAGACTTTAACACAAACTCCTCATAATAATTATTTTAACTTATTTTTTTTAATTTTTAATATCCTGGTCTTTTAAAATTTCCCTGCAAAATCAACCTCCATTTATACAATCCTGAGTAATATGCTGTAAGTCTCCCATTTCAGGCTAAAGAGATAAACAAAAACCAAAAAAACACAAACCAAAAAACCCCCACAACAATAATAAAAAAAAAGCCAAAAGAGCCTATTACCTGGTGTGGCATGTATCCATTGTCTAAATCAGAGCAGAATGCTATTAGTCTGCCAGCATTTGTTCTGATTTAAACACTTTAATCTAGCCACTTTCATTAACTGTGTTGGCACAGCTATATATTACTCATTTAACCTGCACTTCATTGCACTCCTAATACACTATCAGGTTTTGCAAACATGAACCCAAATATAAGGCACTCGAGGCTGGAGTCTGGGTTGGTGTAAGCCAGAGAATTTTAGTGAAAATAAGCCTCACTAGCCTATATGAGAATGCAATCCTATCCCTACAGCTGCAAATGCAACTATATTTCTTCTTAGAATAGATCCTGAATATGTCTCCATTTTTAGTACAACACCTGGGAGCTATGCTCAGCTCACTTTTCATTGCATTAAAACACTCATTAAAATGAGAATTTGTACTGCTATAGGAAACGTAAATTGCCTCTATGCAAGACACACTAAAACTAAGTGAATAATTCATCTATTTTTCATATACAAATTTATTCATGGAATAATATCATGTAATAGCTCCTTTATGGAGATTACAGGCAGTTTCTCCAAAGCATTCAATAATCAGAAAGCTATGCTGGTTTGTTTGCCTGGGTACATTGTCCTTACAGAACATCTTTTTTTCCCATGACTGGGCTGTCTGGTTCCTGGCATGAACATCTGCATTTATCAGTTCAATCCTTATCAGTTTTGCAGCCTGTGAAAATACCACATACTTTCTAAGAAAGCATTGACAGGAACTTAGTGCAAGCATCACACAGCACATGACAGTCGTGCTCTCAACCTGCTCAGGAACCATCATTGTTTAGCAAATTTAAATTACTTGAACAAGCAGAACTAAGTCCTTGCACAAACAAGCTGTTCTAAGTCCAAATTCCTGACACCCAAACCTGTTCTGTGGTTTTGTGGTTTCAAAATAGACCTGAAAACTCAGAATACTATTAAAAATGTACCAAACTAGAAAATATTCACTAATTTCCTTCTCTCCCTGCTAATGGGATTTATAATTATCTCACTTCAGTAGCTAAGAGAATTTCCCCAATATTTCTTTCTGTTAGCTCTTATATGCTATTTTACTGCTGAAAACAAGTATAAGTCACTCCAAGAGTTCTGTTCCTACCTTTAGTACACTGGCATTTTCTACTCCCATCTCCAGAAACCTGTATTAGGCTCATATCTCTTTTGAAAAACATTCTCTAATCAGCCTGGCCTATTTCTGTGCTAATTATCACTATGCTCAGAACGACTACATTGAATAGATAACCTTAACATACATAACATGTATTATTTTGAATTGTACAGGCTTCTGTCTCCTTGCTCATACAGGAGTGTCATTGTAGCTCTGCTGGTGTAATTCTATGAACCTGCTAGGCTGGTAAAGAGAAGTAATATCTTTTATTAGACCAAGAAATATAGTCAGGGGAGAGAACGAGCTTTGAGCTCAGAAATCTAATGAAAGTCCTCTGAGACAAAAATCTTTCTTGTTTTTCTTCCAGCTGTATTATTTGGTCTTATAAAAGATATAACCCTTTCCCTGTAGGCCTGGCTGTGCTTGGTTATAATGGATTACTTAGGATGGAGATAGGTCAAAAAGGAGTTGTACAACAACGGACCAGAAAGAAAAAAAATGCCGGCAGGCAAAAACAATGCCACAGACAAATTGCCAACTTTTTAACATAAAAGAATGCACCTGACAGTCCTGAGGAGGGGCTCTTCAACCTCAACACCATGGTAGGATTTCTCACCAAGACTACTGACCTCTAGACCAAAACACAGGGATCTGTTTTTTGGAGAGGTGCCTAGGGGAGTTGTTAATGGGCGCGCTGTCAGCTGTCTGCAGGAAGCAGGCAGGAAACTGGATATTGCACAAGAGATGTTCTGTGCATCCAGGAGGAGTGAGGATATGAAGGCACTGAAAGAACGGCTCCCATGCATATCTGTGGAAGGCTATGGAAAGTACAGGCTTGCTGCTCAGTGGGTGGAGGACCCAGAGACAACAAGCACAGAAGCAGATGAGAAATGTGCTTTCTTTGACTGGATCTTTACTGTCAGGGTCTGTTCTCAGGCTTTCCAGCTCCTGCACCTGGTATCAGAGTCTGGGGGAATGAAGTACTACACATGACAAGAGGAAATCAATGAGGATGTGCCTAAATAAGAAAATGAGTCCATGGAACTGCACAGGATATTGCTGATATGGCTGAGGGAGCTACAAAACTCTGTTTGAAAAGTCTTAGTGGCTGGAAAAGGGCAAACATCACATCCATCGTCAAAAAGCACAAACAAGAGGATCCAGAGAAGCAAAGACTGGTCAGTGCAACCTCAGTTCTTTGAGGGATGATGAAGCCCTTTCCATTTGAAGGTGATGATCTCTGGGGATCAAGGCAGGACATCCCGTCCCTGTGCTGCACAGGCAGTTGATGCCTTTGAAAGGGAAAAGCAAACTTCTATAAACAGAATGAGGAAAAATGACAGAAAGTTTAAAGCCTCTCCTTCATCAAAGCAATTTCTATCTATATTATCCATATCCATTCTCTTTTCCTATAAGTCCCATTTTATCAATTAATCCAGACTGCTTTTTATAGCAGACAACTCCTCCTGTAGTTATCTGCAAGTTTTATCAATGTTGGTTGTCTACTTTCTTGAAGATTGATATAAATATTTAAAAGGAAAACAAGTCCATTTCCTTGAATATAAATCCACCTCAGAATCAGCAGCAGCTGTAATACACAGTCATAGCATAAATTGATGTATTCTTAGAAAAACACAATAGATTGAGTTTTAATCAGTCATTATTAAGGTCACCCTATCATTTGTGCTGTGAAGCATCATTTCTTTGTTTGCTAAATTTGGCAATTTGAACTATATAGGCTGAAGTTTTCCATAACAGATGTCAGTTAAGGATAAAATAAATATCATAAATCATACAAACATAATTTGAATTACAAAAGATGGTGTTTAAATTAATTGGCAATTTTCTAATTTCTGGGTCATCTTCAACCTTGGAAAGGTTTTTAAATACTTTTTATTTTTTGAGTGGTAATACAGTAGGAAGTGTTTTAGCATAACTTTTACCAAGTTTCCCTCCTACTATATTTTTACTTATTTCACACTTTCTAGCTGGAAAACTTCCAGCTTTTGTCTTTGACTGGCATTTAATATTTTTTTTTTAACTAGGGCAAAGTTTTTCCAACTCTGCAAAAGAAAGACTGCAGGAAAAAAATTACTTTCAAAATTAAAAAATAAGATCTAAAGGTGTCATGACCCACTTTTAATGCTGTTTACAAAAGGAGGTCAATTCAGCAAAGAAACAAACTGAAAAGTTTGCATGTGGTAGCTCAACCACTTCTGAGACAGGCAAACAGCTCCACTAATCATTGTCACTTGTTATTGTCCTACAGCACTCCTGGAAGATGAACTTGGTAGAATCTGCTTCTGACATTTTTAAAAATCTTACTAATGTGCCTTTTCTTGACAGAAGAGGACAGATGTCCTAATTCACAGCTCAGTATACTAGAATTAGAGATTTAAAATGTAGCAGGCTTTTTATAGATGGTTTTCATTTGTACCACAAAAGGCACTTTAAAGAGAATTAGCATTAGCACCAAAAACCTGAAATTTCCTGTGGACTACATGAAGTTGTTCCTGACAGCTCCAATAATGGCTTGCTATTAATCAGTCATAAGAAAACCCCAACTCACAACATTGTTTTATGGGTTTGCTTTTTTGCTGTTTCTTCTTTGATGAAACAATTCTTTGAGCTTCAGGAATGTCTGTTTGCTCTTTAAAGCAAGGAACTATTTCTTTCTTTTTTCTTTTTTTTTTTTAAGTAGAGCACAGGGTTCTCATGTAGAATACCTAAGGAAAAATGTCTCTTTGAATAGGATAAAATTGCCTTTCCTGAGGTAGGCTTGGCTGAGTGATTTGTAATTTCTCGAGGCTTCAGGCAGGCTATTTTATTCTAACTCAAACTCTTCCTCTTTGAAATCAATCGTGGCTACACTTCATAATTTGAATTAGTATCTTAAAAACAACAACAGCCTCTTCCTAAAATGTAAAGGAACAAAAAAATTAGCAAATTTTTACACTGTAGAAATAACATCTTTTATATTCTTTAGCTAGTACGGAAATCATATTAAAAAGGAATTTTGCAAACAGCTGTCTTGTACGCAGGTCCCAAATCAGACAAGGAACTGATGAAAGTGTACTGACTTCAGGCGTCTTTGGATCAGAGTTCTCTGGCTTGGATGCTCAGCCCCATTTTTATTTTACTCTTCTCAAATTCTAAAGGAATGTGGCTGAAAAATTCCCTGTAAATGAATTACCTGGAATGAGCTACCCCAGTTCCTTGTGATTTGTTCATAAGTATGTTCATAGCTATTAGATACTGACAGAATTAATAAAACACAGAATATGACAGAGCCTCAGACCATCACTTCAGCATTTCTCTGCTTTGACAGAATGTCAGAAACCCTCTAATTATTAAAGCTCAAGATCTGCAATTCTAAATGTAGAGTTTAATAAACACCAGTATTCTTGGATTTGCTTTTGCTGTCATGCCAAGCAGACCCATTTGGTATGGATTTGCTATCACTTCCTCTGCAACAGTCAAACAGCACAATGACAACAACAACACAAAAACCCAAATCCCAACAAGCCTAGGAAGTGGCAGCAAAGGTACTATGGGTCATAAAATAATAAAATTCATTGCAGCTGCAGAAATCAGTATAATCCGAGTTCATCCGCAAGTGTAGAGAATTTGTGGAGGAAAAAAAGGAAAACAATCCCCAAACCAACTATTCTGGCTCAGAGCCAGGATGCACAGCATGTAAATTTGCTAGTTTTCACAGATCTCTCATAAAGCTTACTTCTGCCATATCAGTTACCTACTTCATATTTATAGATAAGGGATGAAGTTAATGCAATTTACAAATTTTTCCTGGCTTGTTGCAATTACATGAATACTGCAAAACCTATAAACACTAGGGAACTGGGCTCATAAAGCATAAGTAAGCAGTGGAGTTAGGATTGTAGTGTGCTGAAGCTACTGCCATCTTTCTCCAAAACACAAATAAGATGAGCATCAAACATCTTCCACAGAACAGAAGATTCTGCACTTGCAATGCCCATAGTCCCAAGTGGGATATGTGGAAGAAACTTAGGGTGATGCAGAACTTCTACATCTTGCTCAAATGATCAGAATCAGACATATGGACATACTCTTGCAAAAACCTGAAAATACACAAAGAAGCCCTTAAGAAAAAACAATGAAATGAGAGGAACGTCCTGGCCAACCAGTTCTGGATCCAACTAACTCTTTGAAAATTCCACTTCCTGACAAAAGTCTTCATTATCTCCTTTGATCACCACCTGCCTTTTTATGACCCATTGTCATAACCATAAAGGGTAGGTTACCACCAGCATCACATGAAAGAATCACTGTTCCCTCTCCATCTCATACTCTTACCTTTGAAACCATAGGAATATAACGAACCCTTACCCCTTATGTATACAGTCAAAGGTAAAATGTTGACAACTGTGATGAGAACAATGAATTTCCCTTTATCGAAAAGTTGTGCTTTTTAAGCTATATATATCTCAAAGACTTTCTTCCTTGATGCAGTGTTCATATAAAAACATCAATTCAAATAGACGTGGTCGATGCTGGTGAGAACTGTAGTACAATATAGACAAAGTTCCAACAATTCTTCCATAGGGCTTCTCATCACTCCAAGTGATCTTCAAACAATTCAGTAGGACACGTCAGTAGTGATAAGGTTCAAAAGGAAAGAAAAATTATAAGATCAGAAGTCTTAAAAAAAATTCTTCTCTTAGTGCTGTCCAACACACAAAGATCTCATTTCCGAAGATGAACTGAGTGATCTCTACTGCATGTCCCCATTCCCAACTATTACATCATCTTGGTCTGCTTATCAAGGGATTCCACAATTGGGTGAGCACTGAACTTACTGCCTGAATTCTCATTCTCTAAATTGGGATACATTAGCTACCTCACCTCATTGGGATGCTAGCAGTATAGCTTCATAAATACCTACTCAACATTTGAAAGAAATAAATTTTTACAAAGAGCAAAAAGACACAAGTATTTGAGACACAACTACAGGTCCAAGTTAAAAGTGAAACAGAATGACCATCAAGAACTCCCCTTTGTACCAATTTTTTTCAACTTTTTGGAAGTTGGTGATATTCCAGCACTCCCTTTGCCACAAAATCTGCCCTGAGATGATTCTTAGGGAGTCTGAGCACCCATTTTCTTCTTCCCATATATATTGACAAATGTAATACTGCCCTCACTATCTCCCACCAAAAACTATCTCCTGTTAACCTGACTCAAGCAAACACTCACAAAAGTACTGTTCACATCAACTGTATACAGCACTTGTGACAACACCAAACATCCTTTTTTAGGTTGTTTTCAACCTTTTGGTCAAGTTACATGGTTTCCACGAGAGACTGAGGGGGCACCTTATCACAGTCTACAGCTTCCTCACGAGGGAAAGAGGAGGGGCAAGCACTGTTTTTCTCTGTGGTGACCAGGGACAGGATTCAAGGAAATGGCCTGAAGTTGTGTCAGGAGAGGTTTAGGTCGGATATCAGGAAGAGGCTCTTCACCCAGAGGGTGGTTGGGCACTGGCACAGGCTCCCCAGGACAGTGGTCACAGCACCAGCCTGGCAGAGCTCTAGAAGTGTTTGGACAACGCTCTCAGGCACACGGTGTGACTCTTGGGGTGCCCTGTCCCAGACCAGGAGTTGGACTTGTGATCCTTGTGGGCACCTTCCATGTCAGGAAAAACTACGATTCTACGGTATCTGTATTAAGAGACTCATCCAAGTGCTATAATAAACAACACAATAATATTTTTAAAGGGTAAATCAAAGCTGTGATAGAAATTTCAGTTCAGTGACTCTAATCAAAATGTGACGTAGATGTGCTTAACTTATAAATTCCTGATTTACACAAGATGATATCTATTACATCTGTACTTCAAAATGAATGTCATCAATTGCTCTGGAGACCATGAAATTTTCTGAAAGTTTCCAGGGAAAGTGGTAATTTTGGCAAGAAGTCAGATACGTTTCTTAGCAGAATCATGATCCATCATCATATATGAAATCCCAAATAATATGCACTCTCAGAAATAATGATCCAATATGAAAAATATCATTTACATACTGAATTACCTGGGAGAATTCTATGTGATTCTCAAAGATTAATAATCATATTAAGTTGATGAATTTGAATGTGAAACCAAATAAATTTGAAGAATTTTTGACAGTGCTTCTCTTTTAACGCAGTGATATTGACTAAACTCTGTCCTCCACACTCTAAAAATAATAATATTGATGGAGAAAAATCCCAGGGATCAATATTCATAAAACTGAAGAGAATCATGACTCAGCATTAAATGAGTAGTCATGCAAAAATGTTGAGACCAGATACTACAGAAATGTAGAATCACAGGAATGAAACACAAGATTAAAAAAGGTTGATTTTTTTGTTTGTTTGGGTTTTTTTTGTTGTTGTTGTTTTGGGTTGATTTTTTTTTTAATATGGACACACTAAATTATTCAAACAAGACAAATGATTTCTTGACTGCATTTTTGTCACATAACTATTTTGTGTGCTTAGAGTTGATGGTCTTCAATGCTTGATGTAAAGGCAACTAGGATATACTGGGTTTATTTCTCATTTCTCTTTGGAGCTTCTAAAAGGGGGTGGAGAAGAGTATTATTGGCATGTTTATTGAGACACTTTCATTATTAGAAGCAATTGATATCAGCACGTTTAATGTAAATTACTACCTCTGCTATTTATTATGTGATAGCATTATTATGATTATCAATGTTGTGTTTAGATTCCTAATGAGTGCTAATATTATCATCAAGATGGTGACTGGGAGAAGAACTAAGGCGTTGATTTGGTGAATTAAAATGCAAGAAGGAGAAACGTCTGTTCCTCAACCATTTTGAGATGTCACTGTCAATCAAGTGCTGCCTTACAGTTCATCTGCTGGAAATATTTTCCTTTCCACTCAACCTCAGCTGCAGCTGAACTACACCATATTCAGTGATATGAATTTTTAGATTTTCCTCATTCACATTCAGGAAATATTTCATTTATAAAATTAAAATGATTAAGACTCTCTCCAGTTTCCTAAGGGTTACTTAAGGATGACAGTCAGTCACTAGTGGCTTGGACAGGATTCAAATCAATGACGTAAACATGGGACATTGTGTAATCTGTTATCATTTCCTGAGCAAAGTGCAGTGATGTTTTACATGTTCACATCAAGGAAAAGCATGTAATTTGATCAAACTGCAAGTGCAAGCTTCTTGGCAGAGCCTGAGGGAAAGCAATGACAATAATAAAATGAATAGGCAGGTTGTCAAGAGAAGTGAAAGTATTTTCAACTGCAAAATTTTAAAGCAAGTCTTGCATTGGAGAGGCTGAAAATATTGTCTGCAACGGTGCCCATAGCTATCCTGGAGGTGAAGGATTATTTTCTGAACTGTAGACATGCTATTATTAAATGAACTCAGATAAGAGTTAAATTCATTCATTTACTTAACTCTGTTGTTGGCAGTGGAGCAAGTCCTCAGTGATGTAAAATGGAATTGGAGCTATGACAATTTCTAGCACGAGTGTCTGACCCTAGAAGTATTTATTTTGCTTGGAAAAGTAAAGACAGTTTATATGTAAATGAGATGCAGCTTGCCAGTTCTGTATAATTTGTCAATATGGATGCTAATTTCACGAAGACTGAGCAATCTCTATTCTAGAATAATAATAGACTTCATCCCACCAACTCTTACTTGAGGAGTAATCTCATTATGGTGGTGGGACTAGAGGAACAGCTGGACATGTATCATATGATGCTTTTCTTCATATAATTTCTTTGATATGTTTCCTGGTCTCTTTCAGCATAAGGAGTGATGCTAAGAGCTAAATGAAATTCTAGGACATCTATTAAAAGGCAGCTTTTCCATGGATTTTCACAGAGTAATACTTTTTGCAACTGGATATGGGTGTAGACTAAAAATATTCCTTTATATTGAATATCTGATATTAAAACTCCCGCTGCTTTTTCTTCTGTTCATTACAAAGGGATTTATGCCAGGATGCAGAAAACATTATGGAGCTAAAACCTGTCACAGGAAGAGTTTCTTGGGAGAATTTCCCCTCCTGAGAGTTTGAGACATAAATCCAGATTCTCTGATTTATTCCCACTCTTGATAGCACTGGCCTGAATCTGGAGAATTGACTTTTAAGGATTTGAAAAGAGCCTTAAAGCATCTTTAAAAGTGAGAGTGCTCCATCTATTTCAAAGTGTCATAAGACCATAATGCAGGCTATAGACATATTTTTCAAAAAGGACACATTTAAAGTGTTTTCTCAGACACAACAGACTTAAATCATTTCACCTAAGAACTAGCAAGAGAATAAGGTGCAGAAAATGAATAAGAGCATAATTCATTTTCACTTCATCAGCTCCTTCAAACTTTTGAATTTATTTTGTTTTCATTTTCTTCTGACCCCATTAACACTGATTTACAGTTTTTCAGTTGACTAACAAACAGATTCATCCAGAGTGTAATATACGTGTTGAGAGACTCTTTTGATAATGTTTTTTAATTTTCAAATAATTTTGTAATAAAGTCTTTAATAAAAACAATGCATCTTTTGTGTTATACATGCATCCTGTGATGTAAGTTTAAATTACCTAGAACTGATCTCAATATAAAGCTTAGAAGCATCTGTTTTAACAATTATTGTAAACCTCTGTATTTGAGGCATGAATTTAATCGGTGAATTATTTAACTTACTTAACACAGTCTTGTTTGACTTAGCTTTGTTTTGTTTATCCCAAATTCTTTTCTACCCTGACAATATCACTTATGTCTTCTTTGGGGCTATAACTCTATTAATTTTTTATATCCCTTAGTCTTGCCTGTCTTATTTCCTGCTGTCTGCTAGACATAATCTCTCCACCCCTGCAGAAAGCAATGGATATTATTCAGGAACATAATAAAAGGAAACAGCTGGGCTTGGCTCCTATTTACCAAAATGACATGGATGTCTCTGGAATTTTAGCCTCCACTTAAAAATAAGGGAGTGTCAAAAGACTCAAGTGCTTTTCAGACTGGGATAATTAGAAGATGGTAACCTAGGAATCACGGCAGTAACAACATTTATTTGAACTCAAAGTCAATTGCCATAATTAAAAACAAGAGTACATTAGTTGACTTTGGTTGGAAAAGGGTCAATTTGTACCATACCAACAATATTAAAAATGGACAACCAGTACCTCCCAGAAAAAAATTCTTTTTCATGTTCTTAGTGTCACTTTAGTATTTACAAGGTCATTTGCCAACACTAAGACAGACAGAGTAAATAAGCATATGCCAGCCCCATACTGTTGCTCGAAATATCTACAGAGCACAAGGCTGGAGCACAGGTAGACATTTCTACTTTTTCCTAACACTTCTTCCTTGCCACCAAATAATGCAGTGGTCAGTAACCACATGGTCAGACACAGGCTATGGGGCTGGGATGATTTTTAGTCTGACTTCATACAGCAGTTCCTATCCTACAAAACCAAAAGACCCACAGGCCACAGCACAGTGCACTGCCAGAACATCACTGATGTTCAAGCCTCATCTACCAATCTTATTTAGGAAACTATCTTTATGCAGGATAGCAATTACCACACAAGCCTGATTAATCTATTTCAACTTCAACACATTTTAAACAACTAAACGTGTTCCCTTTAGTAAGGATGAATTCAAACTTGGCCTTAACTGTTTGTCTGAATTAGGTCTGACATCCATACTTGAAACTTAAATCCCCCATAAACAGCCCTGTGCCTTCAGAAACTGTAAAACATGAAACATATACTCCAACATTTGTCATCTACCTCACTGACTGCTAAATCAAGCTCAGCAGCCCAAATAGTTTTAAATAAACAGTTTAAAACAAAGTTTTAAATAAATAAAAAAGTTTGAAATAAAAAAACCCTATTATTTCATTTCATTGATAAAGGTGAGTTGCCTCACCTTCCTTTCACTGAAAAAGCTGAGGGGAAAAACTCCTTCCTTTCAATCCAGAAATAAATAAGCAGCACTTATTTCCTCCAGTTTGCTGCACATCTGTCCAGTAGACTGCTTTTACATATGCATCCACAGGATTGCAGAACTTGGAATAGGGATTTATTAGCCACATTCTGTTTGACAGGGAAAACGTTAATAGCTTTTAAAAAAGTATAGGAACATGGGTATGTTATGAAGGAGGATGTAGCTAGAACTTCCACAAGCCACGACTATGCAAAAACATAAGGATGTAAAACCTGAACTTTGTAGGTCTTTGACTAAAGCTATTTTTTTTCCTTCTCAATTTATTGTTCATTAAATGAACTTTTATTTCTTAAAGGACTTATTGTAATGCTGTCTTAGCAAGAAGCACAAACAAAATTTGTGGTCTTCTGTGCAAATGTAGACCATGGGCACACACAACATATATTTTATAGTCATGATTTGCAAGGTTTCAGGTCTCTGTACCATTTATTATTCCTGTTATCATCTCAGAATATTTTTATGAGGCAAGACATCCCTTTTTTTTTTTTTTTTATCACAAGGAATAGGGCCAGAAAATATACCAAAAGCAGCATTCACATTTTCCATGACAAAAGTTTCACAGCACACAGATAAAGGTGCCCTTGATGTTTCCAAAATGCACGTTCCCCTGACACTAATGTTTCACCATCAACTAACTTGGAAATAAAAATGAAAAACCCAATGCTTCTAAAAAGACTTCTAAAAAATATTTGTTGGTCTAAGATACTCTTTAGAAAAACTCTTATCTTACTAAATTTTCCAGTGAATGAAAAAGATTATATACCTTTCCTGCTCTGTCAGGTTATCAGGCAATTCAGTTATTGCATTCTCTGATAAGTGTAACCCAGAAGGAAGAAAAAAAAATAAAGGGAAAAAACTCCTTGGTTTATATCATACATTTCACCAACATAATGCTATTTGATCATTATGTAAGGAAGTGAAGCCCAAAATCATGACAGAAAAAAACCAAGAAAAGAAATAGAGATGCATTTTAATTGACAGTGCTGAGGTTTCTACTTCGGTTACCTTTACAAGGAAGCAACTGATGTCTGTATTTGTAGATGGGTATGGAAGTGGCTAATAGAGGCTCTAAACATTATTGCTTTTATATGGGTGTCTCTTTCCTTATCCCCCCCAAAAAAAGCATAAAGTCAAATATTACCCAGTTTGACTGCAGATAGTGAAATGTAGGTTTTTTTACACATTTAATTTGATTCCTGGTAAGAGACTGAAGTAGATATCAGATACTATATACATATATTTATGAAAGACTAAACTTCAGCACTGCAATCTCATTTTCTCCCTCCTTTCAAAGTTAGTTTACCTAAATTTCTTTAGGTGCACGAGTTTTCAGTTCACCCCACTGATTTATCTTTTTTCTTAAGTAAACACTGACCTTTCTACTCCCAACCTTTCTCTTGAGGTGACACAGCCCTGTCTCTGGAAAAGTAGACCTGTAATTTTAGCCAGAAGCAGACAACCTGGCATTTCCCAATAAATGACCTAATCAAACAGGCTTATAACAGTGAAACTGCGATGACAGGTAGCTTGGTCATTAGTTCAGCTGTTTGCTTGTGTTTCTTCTGGCAGGCAGTTCAAATCAGCTTAAGACACCAGGAGCTCTCCTGATCTGAAATAATGCCAGGCAGTTCTGAGCTTATGTGGGAGATACACAAAAAAACTGCATCAGAAAACAGGAGGGTCAGCCCTCAAATGCTACTGTCTGGAGAGAGTTAAAAGCATAACTTCCAGCACTACATCTGTGTTACCATACTTTAAACAGCACTGTCCACTAACTGTGCATTACACTGGCTTTTACTGTGTTGGGCTATTTGACTGAGTTTTGCACTTTACTTTTGAACACAGATTGCTTCAGCAGATGAGCAAGCCTTCTTTTTTTCTTTTTTTGCAAGTAGGAGTAGACAATTTTGTGAACAATATGTAGAAGAATGACCTAAACACAGCGAGGGGGTTACAGGTAGGAGTGAAAAATCTCATCTCCAGATCTTTGTTAGAGTGGGTACAAGCTCGTCTCACAGTACATCTGTGCATTAGGCTCACTCAAATGAGGAGACAGCTTTTGTGTCTAACACCCTTCCTGGAGTCAGTTGTCCACAAAAAGATAAGGCAGTAATATTTGAAGAAAAAAGACTTATTTTTCCTGTTTTAGGTGGGTGGAGAGCACCAACCTCTTTTGCACAAGCTCCTAGACACCCATCAAATGGCTGTAATTTCTGCAGTAGGGCCTGAGCTGGGATTTAACTGTAGGCTGAAAGAAAAGCTCATTGCTGATATTCCATCTCTAATGAAAAACCCCATGCACAAGGAAAATGTCCAAGTATATTTCTTGGACTCAAGCTGCCTCCTATTTAGTCAGTGTAAAAGTTTGTGAAGTCTGTAGGAGGAAATTCTCTAAGCACTGTGAAAGGACAGATTTTAAATTTATAGTACCAATAAAATTAAGAAGTTTACACAATTGCAGTTCTGTCTCACAGTGAAGCATTTTCATCCAAAACTATTTAAGGAAAACATATACAATTCTTCATCTACAGTCAGAAAAATAAAAGTGCATTTACAGTAAACGGGCAGCATAAGATATTTAAGAACAATCCAAAAAGAGGCTATAAACCCAACACTTTTAACTGTAATGGAGACAGAAACACTGCAATTTCATGATTTGCCAAAAATGCCATCTAACACGGAGAGCTTCCTTTACAAAAAAAAAAGTCAAAATGAAACACAACATAATTCTGACTACAGTGAAGAAAAGATACTGTAAAAGTAAAGAATCAGGTATGCAGTTAGAAGAAAAAAAGAAAAAGAAAGTTTGATCTCAAGACAAAACAATGAATTAGCAAAACACCAGGATGCCTTAGGACAAGGAAAAAATCACAGCAAAAGCTTTAAGAGGCAGAGAAGGCTGCTCCACTCCACTGTGCCAGAAACTGATGGGAACCATCAAAAATGCTGTAAAAGAATGGGACCACTCCAGCACTTTTCACCCCCCAATAACCTGAATAGCTAGCAGGCAGCCTTGGCTGCAGCATTATAAAGCTTGGATTGCCACACTTCTCCAGTGGCGAGGTGTAACATCCCTCTCTTGCCAAGGAGGATCTTGCTTAATCCTACTCTAGCACAGCTGCCAGGCACCAGGGTTTTTTCAGTCTATATTATCTGGGTTTAGATGCCAGTCCAAGACTTATGAACAGAGCTGTAGTTGCACCTACTGCATTCCTCAGGCTCTCAACTAGTCACTGCTACACTGCTGCCAGCAAACCTTTTCTGGGGGTGGTAGCAGCAAAGTATGCATATGGTAAATCTTGTGAGTATTTACCAGCTAGCTGGTGCTCTCTTTCACCCTGCCTTTACTATGGCTTTGCTGTACACAAACTGGAGAAATCAGCAGAGTACAGAGATTATCTCCTGAATAACTTATTAGTAGAAACAGTATTGCACAGTAATTGTTCTTTTCACACAGTTCACCAGTGATTAGCAGGGCTCAGAAATAAATTCCGTTATTATTGCTGGCAGGAAGATCATTGAGATCATTGCTGACCACAAACGTGGGTGCAGCAATGAGAGAAAGAAAGTGAAGATAAAACCACACAGAAAGAAATCAAGCTTGTGGAACATCAAATTTTGTAACCTATCAGATATAATTACAGAGGCATGAAGCTCTTTGAGAAAGAAAAGTGATACAGTTGATAACTATATTCCACCTTGCAGCAATGCCAAGTCTTGAAGGCTGTGGTTTAAAGCACTTGACCTCAGTCTTTCATAAATATGTTGCTAAATCCTGCAGCCAAATATTACATTTGTTATTTATGCGAGGCATTTCACTGATTTCAGCCACTGGAATAAATGAAGATAAACAAACGCATGAGGATATGTAAAAGGAATTACACACCCATTTCTCATCATACTTGAGCACTTCTGACATGGTACATTACAATGGAGTATTAAAATTAAGAACTAGGTGCAAACCTCTCCTCAGTATCTCAAAATATTTTTTATGGAATCTTACATGAATGCACATGTCCATGCACATACACATATAGATATGTCAATACACATTTGATGAACATGAGCAAGTAAAAGACCTGTGCTTACAAACAAGGCCACAGATTTCAAGTATGTGCATTTCCACTTACTCATATTTCCACAATCAAGGTCTGATTTTTACAGAAGTTCCATGAAGACACAAAACCAACTGCAATCAATGCTTCATTAGATCAGTTTATACTGAGCAAAACAAGTCAATCATTTTACATCCAGTGGACAAAACCTAGAACTTTTTGACCTGTAAAAAAACCCTGGAAAACTCTGTGCCCACAGATTTGTAGTTCTCATTTTATCTAGAATAAGCACAGAACAAGCAAGACACAGTGCAGAGGTCAAGTGAACTTGGGAATATGGTATCCACAGAGACAGATTTCTCCTACCTTTCTTCCACCCATGTGAATTAGGCGGAACTCACGTCCAGGAATTAGGGAAAAGGAAGAGGCCAAGTTGTCAGTAACAAGGAGAAAAAGAAAGAGATGGAAAGATTATTCCCTGCCTAAAGGAGGTAAAGAAGAAACAACTGAAGAAGAAACCCAAAGGCCACCTAAGTTGACCAGTTTTGTAAGATAAGTGTAATTGTAGCTATTCCACCTTTAAAGACAAACTTTCAGCTCCTATAAATGTATCAAATCATCATACTCCCTTGCTAAGCAAACTACAATTCACCACTAGATTACAACATGATGCATTTTATTTTAAAGCTCTCTGTGACCTTCCTGAATGAAGGGGTTGGCTTCTGGCTGTTAAAAGTAGATATATCTAATTTAAATACAAATCAAGGGAGTTTAGAGTACTCTGTGCCTGGATGCACTGAGCAGGAAGAAAAAGCATTCTTTGGCTTTTTTCTACCTGGCTGTTTGTTTCCAGGGACTTTTCTCACTAAGTGTCACATCTTTATTGGCTGTGGACTTTTCCTCCTATGGTTTAATCCATTAGAAAATTCCCAATCAAAACAGTATTGGGCACAGTTTCTTCTTGTACGGCATGATATTCAAATCGGATGAACTTAAATGTCCACGTGAATCAGGCATTAAAACACTTCATTCAGTTCACATGAACACATCACTTGATTTATTATAGTCCCATGGCACATCACTAGCCCACAAATGTCATGTTACAATATTTAACAAAAGATATACTATTAAATAAAGTATTTGTGAATAAATCAGCAGTGATTTGTCTGCAATGTCTAAGCCTGAGAAAATAATTTGGCGGCTGACTTCGTTCCTTTTGGTACAGGATACAGTTGCAAAATACATTTTTAGATCTTCAATTATGTTGCAAGTAGCAGAGTTTGTCATTGGCATTATTAAGCTGACATTCATCCTTTTTTTCAAATAGCTCTGCCTAATAAAATTCCCTATCTTTTTTTAACTACATAGCTTTCCTATACACTTGAGGCCTTAAATGTATTTTAAATATTAAAAAACTTTTCATTAAAATGCAGGAACAGGGGTGGGGGAGCTACTAAAAAAGGCTTTACTTTGTCTCCTTTAGTTTTGTGTGGAAATATTAATCAAAACCTTCATTAATATTGTATGAATTCAGAGCCTTTGCACAATTGGAATGCACATTACTTCCTATTTACAATATTTTTATTGTAAGGTACTCCATTTCACAAAAAAAAAAAATTAGGAATCTGAAGATATTTATGCACACATAGAAAGTGCTATATTGCAGAATTCATGTTCCAGGCAAACTTCTGATTTTAAAAAGTGGAAAATTGAAATTCTGTAGGAATCTCAAGCAGCATTTCCAAATGTCTGCATTTGATATGACAACTCCAGCTCTGTAAGTGATTGATTATTGAGTGCTCTGGATTTATGATTAAGGTTTCCTTTCTTCTTTCCAAGAATTGGGGTAAAAACATGCACTGTTCACAGACAGAAAATCCACAACTGGGTGAGGTTAAACAGAATTATCAGCTCTGCTGCTAAATACATAATTACAGGGGGAAACAACATGCCTCTTCTAGATTAAAGTCACAAATAGCAGAAGGTGTCATGGCATGTAAGGGAAAATTATTTTCTAGATAACCAATGTTAAAGGACAAAAATGATAAGAAGAAAGAAAGAGTTTCATATTAGCAGGATATTAATAATATCCTGGTATCTGCACTAATCTCCTGGGCTCTGCTTTTTGACATATTCATACAGTGTCAAGGAAAGTTGATGAAGAGCAGAATGGCAAAGTCTGTGTATTGTGCTAAATAATTCAATTGAGTAAACATGAAAATGGACAATAAAGAATCCAGACAGATCTCACAGTACTGAACAACTGTGGTACAATAGCAGGTGATGTTCAATGTTGATAAATGTGAAGTAATGTACATTGGAAAAAAGCTATTCTAACTGTAAGAGGACAAAAAAAAAA
>VWYP01010923.1:0-55604 GCA_013400435.1 Pycnonotus jocosus | reverse complement strand
TAAACTGAGGGGCCAGAACTGGTGGTGCCCATGTCTGTAACTCATTTACACAGCTTTGAAAATGGAACCTGAGAGCTCCTCTCCATTGCTCAGCTCCAAAGAATTCTCCACCTTCTCATACACTTTCTTTTAAATCTATGACTTCCAATTAAACTTCTACTAAACAAGTTTAAAAAATATATTGCTGCTTTAAAATTACTGAATTCCTCTTTTTGTTTCATGCTCCCTCAAGAAATGTTTTAAAGAGTGTACTTACATGTAACATTTTGCAATTGCTTGGGTATATTGGGTTTTAAAAGTGATCAGATTTCAATTATCAATAATGACCTCGCAGGACCTCAATAATTGCCACAATTTTCACAGGGTGCTTATTAAAGTTTTAATGGTTTTTCCTCTTATTTAAAAAACTTTATTCCTTTTGCACAGAAAAAAAAAATTCTAGCTGATTGCAAGAGGACTATTTATGCCTAAAGCTACTTACTGATGATAAAAGAGGAGTACTGTTTGCTCATATTTTATTTTTTCATATTTGCAGCTATTTAATATTCTGCCCTACCTTGCTTTGTATTAAATGTTTTGCAGCTTTTAGGTGCTTGATGATATAATTTTTAACATTTCTTACATTTCTTTCTAGCTACATCAGAGGTAATTTTTATCCTTAATTTTCTTGAAATAAGTGTTTTGGTTTTTATCATAATCACCTGTAACACCTCACAGTAAACAGGGTCCTAATCAAACCCTTTCCACCCATTACTTATTCCCAGGAATGTTGTCCTTTCAGAGTTCCGTGGGTTTGGAACTGTACATTGCATAAAACTGTCACATGATTGTCATTTGTGATGATCCATTATCACAAGACATCAGATGTGCACAACATCTTCTCAATTACCATACTCAGGGCTTATGTCCTAGAGCTAACTGGGATAATCTTTGAGATAATCTTTCAGCTGGGTATTTTCTTCCCAGGTTGGGAGGATACAATACTCCATCACCTCAAGAAACACTCACACAATATTTAGTAATTGCTCACAGGAAAAGCAATTTTTGTTGTTTGAGCAGGAAAAAGAAGTCTGAAAAAGCTGTTTTTCCATAAATTCCTCAACCTCCTGCTGTCCATAGGGCAACTCAAGTGCTATGCATTGAAGAACTACCTTACTAAACCAATGAAAACAAGTTTTTGTCAGGTAGGAAAAAAATATACCTACAAGAAAATATCTTGCTTAGTCCTGAATGATATCTTATTTTAAATATTGATTATTTTCCCCTAGATCCTCATAGCTCTTACCAGAAATTAGAACATTTTAGAACCAAAATTCCAGAGAGAGAATAACCTGTCTGCTGTCAAAAAAAAAATCTTTAAAAAATTAGAATTGAGAATTTTTTCAAAAATTTTAAATTTAGTTTTTCCTCCAGTAAATATTTCTCAAAATAATGGATATTTTAGCCAGCATGTTGCTTACAGGCTGATTTGCTAAGCCCATGCTGCCTGCATCACACCAGAGAAAGCCTCTTTTCAGAAGGTATTTTCTGTCTTGACCACCTGGGAAAGAGATGCTCAGCAAGTCCCTGCTGGATTTTACAGCTCACAGGTCCAAAGGACCAAGGTCTCTCATGATGTTTCCTTTCTCTTTCAAGAGATGCAGAATTTTCAGACTAGTTATGGATTAAAAAAAAAAAAATTAGTTTGAAGCAGATTTAAGAGTTAAAAGCATATTCAGCAGTGCTATTTTTACATTGCCAAGTAAGCACAAAACTCTGCTTTAACTTCTGAGGAAAAGTAGAGAGAAGAGTTTGTCTTCAATGGGAGAGGGAATTGTCTTGAGAGACTGCCCTGCTTCATCTAAAGCCATCCAGAAATCCCTGTGTGCCAATCTTCAGAGCCACTGNTAGTTTGAAGCAGATTTAAGAGTTAAAAGCATATTCAGCAGTGCTATTTTTACATTGCCAAGTAAGCACAAAACTCTGTTTTAACTTCCGAGGAAAAGTAGAAAGAAGAGTTTGTCTTCAATGGGAGAGGGAATGTCTGTCTTGAGAGACTGCCCTGCTTCATCTAAAGCCATCCAGAAATCCCTGTGTGCCAATCTTCAGAGCCACTGAGGGCCAAAAGGATGAACAGGCAGGTTCAGATTGCAAACTGAGGCTGAACCTGACAACATAGGGTTAAAATATTTCTAAAATCATGGAAATAGATTCAGGGAGGAATGGAAAGGGAACCAGAGCCAGTAGGTGCTGGAATGGAGGTTGAGCTTTGTCTTGCTGGATCATGTGAGGCTGCATCTGTGTAAATCATTATATGAGAAATGGATGATTATTTGGTAATTGAATTATTGTTTAATCATAACAAGAATCATGAGGAGCGATATTGGGGGGCACTTGATGATAATTATAAGGATTCAGGCTTGAGCAAAATCAGTGTATACAATAGAACAAAATAAGTCTAATGATTAATATGTAGTTATATAACGAGAAGGGTATAAAATGCGTTCATCCCAAATTCATGTCGGAGCCTGATTTGGGTCTGTACCCCAGACTCACAGAGCTCTCCAATAAAAGCACCTGCATATAATCACGGTCTGCTGTGAATATGTGGTTTTTTATGCTAACAAACTGAGGCTGAACCTGGCACTTTGGAAGGTTTCCTTGCCGAGTTCTCTCTAACTTCAGTTAGCTGTGCACTGCTTCACTGCTCCTTAGGTTTTGTCTTACTTTTCACTATTGTTTTGAGTGGCACTAATAGAGGAGTGCTCACACAGGAAGCTTCTAAGAAACTTTTGAAATATTTAATTGGTAAAAATAATATGTATTTCATTGTTTAGCTTAACATTTGACCTACTGCAAATAAAACACATCTTTGTTTTCTGCAGAAATATCATGTCAGCTATAAAGTCAGTTGGCTCTAACATAGGGCCATACCTTGGGCTTTGCTTTTGCGATTATATTTTGAATACAACTTTTCTAACAAGGTATTTAAATTAAAGTTCTGAAGTTCCCAATCAGAAGTCAGAAATGTGTTTATTTGCAAGAATTCAGGTGAATAGTGAAAGATAATCCAGAAGTAAAGTTTTAGAATAGCTAGCATAGAAAACAATTTTAAAATATTTTTTATTAGAAAGGAAAAAAAAAATACCACCTATTCAAATAGATTATGATTATCTTCTACTCAACACTCTTAAAGCAAAATTTTCAGGTGGTATAAATTGGTGTGGCTTCACCAAAACCAGTACACTTTGCAAGCCTACAAGCTGGAGTTCTAACCCTTCTTTACCCAAGTGACCTCTTAATACAATTTCACAGCCCTGGTATTGTTCTGAACCATTATTTCCATGTGTCCAGAGACTCTCAGAATTCAATGGCTTCCAGCCATTCCAACAGCTCTCATTTCATGACAGTCCTTCAAAACTGGATCCCAAATTACTCAAATGTGCAAAACATATCATCTGACTTTTAGAATCTATACACAAGGTTCCACCCTGATTCATGTATCCCTTAGCTCCAGTGCAGGTAGCTGAGGGCTGAGTCTGCTGTGGTTTGGGTTAACATGGATGATCTCACCAGATCATTCATTCACCTGCAGATTCCTCAACAGCTTAAACAAGCACTGTCATGGTTCCTAGCCTTGCAAGAGGAACCCTTCTGCTGTCATCGTCTTCACACTTCACAGCTTTAAGTGGTTCTATCTTATGGGAAGTTCTTCAGTGCAGCAATAATAGATCAGTGTCATTCCATAACACAGTTCTATCCTGTGAATCTGAAGCCATCAGCACTGTATTCCTGGGATGAGGTTTTTGTTCCTCACTCCCAGCTAAGTGGTTATGCATAAAGTCTCTAAAGAGTGCCTCACAAGCCCTCCACAAAGGGACATGTCTGAGAGAAGCCAGAAAATGGGGCAGGTTTTTCACAAGCAGGACTGTTGCAGGTAGAGCTGCGGAGGAACTTGCAGCGCTGCTGGCTGCAGGCAGAGACAGATTGCTCTCATTTAGAAAGCTCCTTGGGGCTTTCACAATTATGCCACAGGCCATTCCATGGGTGTGAGTTATGAGCTGCAACCCTTTGAAGAGCAGCACTGAATTTCTCCTCAATGTATAGGCTCTGCAGGCTGATATCTATCATGCTGACAGAGGCACTTCTCTCCCATCAGAGCTCTGCTGCTCAAATCAGTGAATTCAGAACTTATTCAGGTTAGCATCTGGGGCTAGTCCCTAATTTTCTGAATTTGGTAAGCGTATCTAATGTAATTCAGATCAAGCTTTTATTCAGATTTCTATGCTTTTATTTCCTACACTTTCCTGTATTTTTATGTTTCAACCACACAGTAAATTACCTTTTGTAAAGAAAAGTGCTACTGATGGATTCATTACTTAATTTGCAAAATTGACACTCAATTCCAGCATATGAATATGCAGGACTAGATAGTGAATAAGCCCCAGCAGGGAGGAAAAAAGATGATGAGGAGGAAGTCTTTACCTGACACATTATGTTAGCCTCGTTCAGCATGTTTTAGCTTTTCACTCTCTTTTTTTTTCTTTTAAATTTCATATTTATTTTTTTCTTCTTTGTACACTGATCACTCACAGCTTGTCTTTCATACAGAACAACATTGCAGTCATATTTTCCATCAAACCACTGGAATAAACAATGGTGATTTCTCATAACAGAGGATATTACAGTTAATAGCAGAAAACACCAAACAATGAACCCAAGAAACAAAGTTACCATCAGATTCGATCTCTGCTTTCTTCTGATCCAAAAGGTCCCTCCAGATAACATTAGAGGTGTGTAAAGATTTCTCCAGGTAACCTTCAAGTCACTGAAAAATGAACCAATAATTTCTTCTAGCAATAAACCTTTATTGAGGATAAAATACATTCTAATTTGATACCAATCCTCAGGCAAAGAGAGATGCTGCAAGGCATTCTGGACAACAGCAGTCCACAGTTCTACAGATCCTTGCTAAATACAGACTTGGGACCCAGATTTCCCCAAATGAAAAAACCAAAGGAGCTGCATTCTTGTCCAGCTTGGCCTCTCTGCAGAGTGAGGAGTCACGAGAGAATGATGAGAGGCTCCCAGGCACAGGCTAATCCTGCAGGGGAATCAGTGAAGGACAGACTGCACTGAGCACCATATTCCCAATCAGCTCCCAAAAGGCCTTCCAGGACAAGAGTGGAATGTTTTTTGCACAGGCACCACCGACACAGTGCAGAAATTTTCCCATTCTGTAGCTTGCTCCAAATCCCTAACAAATTTGGTCCTTCAACTGTCCAATCCTGCATCACTCCNCAATACCCCCAAAAAAAAAAAAAAAAAAAAAAAAAAAAAGCCCACATTTGCATTCCTGGTTATAAACAGCCTTAAAAATGTGTATCTAGGATGGCAAAAAACAAGACTTGGGCTGTGCAAAGACAAGAAAGATCTTTTGCATCTTTCACCATTGCCAATCAGTCACATCCAGCAAAAAGAGGAAGTCTCAAATCCATCACTGTGTTTCAAAGAGGTTTGTTTCCTCTCCCAATTTTTCGAGTTTCACTGGGCTTTGAAGAAGCAAAGCCATACTTTGAGTTCCCATATTGACTGAAACACACCACCAGGTGCTCAATATTCCCGGACATTTGGTTTGTGGGATGCATTACAAGCCAGATGCACTGTTTTTCAGTATCTTGTCTCACCTTTTTGCTTCATTTCACATGGTACTGCTCTAGGCCTTACATCAGCTTTTTTCTCCTTTTCTTCTTTTGCAGTTTGGGAATCCGAGATAAAGCTAATTCAGAACGTGCTCAGCTGCCAGGATTGACTTTATTAAGTTTTATGTAGGCAACTTGCAATTACTGCTATTATTATAAATTATTTCTTCTGCTTTACCTTTTATGGAAGTATTACAATTACTTTACTGTAAAAATCAGCTACTAGATTAATATAACAGAGTAAGACTACACCAATTTTTACAGAATTAATAATTTGTGGACTTGGTGTAATATTATCTGGCTTCTGTAGAATTTTTTTAGCTGTTATATTTTCACTATCAAGACCATAGTCTGATAAATATTCCTTCCCCATCCCTACTGAAAACAGAAGTTTATGTTTCGATTATTGCAACTGGTTCTCACCAGCACAATAAGTTTCCCCTCCAAAATAATAATTCCTTGAAATTAGTAGTTAACTAATACTTGCAAAAGACCATAATTGATAAATTCAAAATAATAAGAATACAGTTCAGTATGCAAAATAGATTCAAGCACACGTGTTCCTGGCAGACTCTTTTATTCCTCCCATTTCTCCAATTTCTGTATATAACAATTAGAACCTGAAGTAGGACTAGAGCAAAACCACTTTGAGTGTACTTTAATACCTCTCAAAGAAATTTTGTCAGACACAACCTGTTAGTCAGTGTCCTCTCCTTGCAAATCAATAATAGAGCTGACAGTATTCAAAGCACAAAAGGACTGGAAATTGGCTTTCTTGGCAAAAATGTGTTTCTGAGTCAGCCCTCAGCATCTCTTTTCAAGACAATTCTTTGCTTCAAGTGCTGTATTCTGCCTCTTCCAGAGCAGTGGTGCTCTGCTCAATCCATCTCCTGCCACAGCATGTATTCAACTCCCACAGCTTCATTAGAACAAGATTTCCTTCTATTCATGTTATAAAATGACTAATTTCCTTTTTCTGGATTTAGATATACTTTTTGTGACAAATACTAATTTGTAGACTACATGCTAAGCTTAATGATTTTGATTTCTTCATTTTCACGTTAGAGTCTGCTACTCAGTTTCTGGAACAAGGTGGCTGTGTGAACCTTATTGACTCCAACTAAACTTTGTTTGGCTCTGAAAAGCAGGCAAGGTGAGCTGGAGCCTTCATCCATCACTAATTAACTCTAGAAAGCTGTTAAATAGTGAGATTGTAGTGTTTAGTTTAGACATAAATTAATCTATGCCTTTCTCATTTTCTACTCTTTTACCCTTCAAAGCCTTTTGTCACTGATTTTGAAATTTGTCATATTTCTGTATATAATCACTTCCTTTGGCAACTATCCTGTTGTTATTTCATTGGTTTGAACCTACTGGCCTGTTGCTCAGCCACCTTTTCTGACCCAGGTGAAGCTGTCTAATTTTTTCTGATATCTGCTGAGACTTAAGCAGGTAATTAAAGAAAGTATATTTCCAACAGAGTTTCTTCCCCTTGTCTTGAGCTCCATTCCTGGACATGGTCTTCCATTTCTCAGCCACCTCAAGGGAGGTTGTGGTTAAGCTGTAGAGAGAATTGGCAGAGAGTTTCAGGAGGTGGCACTGCTCAGGGAGACCACAATGTGCACAAGCCCCCTCCAGGAGAGTTCTGTGCACCCTTGCATGGCACCAGTCACTTCCAACTTGTATTTCTATTGCTTGGGTTAAAAACAATACCTTCCTGTCCCTTGCAAGGTCATGGTGCTTTAAGCAGCTGTGATTTAAATCTAAAAGCTGTAATAATTTCTTCTTGCTGAGAGTCCAAAGACACACAGGCAGTTAATTTGGGTGACAAATTCAGATGGTGCAGATTTCAGATTCTATTCATCTTCTCTGCGGTCTCCCTTGTTCTGGTTCAATAGCAGTTCACATGAGATTTCAGGCTTTTCACAATTTATGTTTCACTGCATTCCTCCTCTGGACCCTGTAAGCTCTGCCAGCCCCAAGATTTTCTGTTAATGAGACAGACAATTCATCTGCCAGCCCATCCTCCTCAGACCTTTTGCTTCTCAGCTGCAAATAAGAATGAAAATTATTCCTTAGCATTCTGCTTGACAGAGTAGGGCTTTTGAGAGATATGAGAATGTGCCAAGGCCTTTTTAGGAAACAATAAGCCTTTCCACCTAATATTTGGCAGGATTTTCTCTCTCACCTCTCCAAAGGTCAAGATTTCAAAAAAATCTATTTTTTTTTTTCACTGAATCTTTGTGTCCTCAAAGGAAAACAACTCTACACTTATTCATTGTTAATTTTCCTCACGACTTGTTATACAGAAGAAACAAAGGAATTAATTTTCTACATACCTGAAAGGAGCCACTAAATTCCTGTGGTCTAAAAGTGCCAATGGCAGAAGATCAAGGTTTGAGGCCCAGCACTCAACAATCATTATCAATTCAGCTGTCTGCTGGAATCCACACTGATACATGAGATAGGTGCTAAGCTTTCAGGGCTCTTTTCTGAGAAAGGAACAGCATTTCTAAACTGAAAACATACCTTACCTTGCAGTTACATATTAAATACAGGGGGAAAGGGCAGGGAATACCACAGTTTACAGCTAGGTGCCTATATCCATTCTCTGCAGTTTAAAAAAAAGAATGCCACCAAAGTGTGACCTACAGATTAACAGCCTGACCATCAGGTGAGCCATCATGTCCAATTGTAAGGATACTTAATTCAAAACAGGCTCTTCAGCCCAGCCAGTAGGAATTTCATTTCCTAGAAAGGAAATCAAAACATCCAGGGTTTATAAACAGATTAAGTGGTAGATTTTCCACCCAGTTGCACCAAAACACCATTTTTGCTGGATGCAAAGCACTTGAACAACTGTATGGTCCAGGTCTTGATGGTTCTGGGGCTAAAAGTTTTGATGGACTAAAACAGTTGCCTGTTGCTTACCTTGACTTCCAACCAGCCCAAAGTTCCCACTTTTTTGAGCTGCATGTGTCACCTTGAATGGGATGGAATAATTTCTTTCCACCTGAGTCTTCCTAACCAGACACAGGTTATTCCAAAGTAAAGTAAATCTCTCTCATAACAAACCTACAAAATGACATACATAATTACTCATTCTGACATATCTTTAATCAGTGGGTATCCATTCTTTCATTAACTAGCAGCATTGCTAAAAATGATGTACTGAATATGCACCACTGACAAGCTGGAAAAAATTCTCTTTGCATCATTTTTGAAGCACATCAGCTGGTTAGAAAATATTGTTTTTTCCCATTCAACCTTGACCAGAGTTAGAATTTGTTAGTTGTCATGGCAATAGAAGCATTCAGGTGGTAGGAAAGAGAAATTAGCAGATTCCAGTTGAAACTGCTCTGGTAGGGTGTGTTCTCAGGAAGATTTATATACCAGGCAAAGATTGATAGTATTTACATTTTGATGTAGTTGAATGTTTTGAAAAATCAGTCAGCATGATAAATGTGAGTTTCTTATTATCTGCTATAATTTTATCCAGCTGTCTTTTGCCAGAATACACCACTGACTGACTAAACATCTTTTTAAAGTTATTCTGGTTAAATAAATAGGAAGGTAATTAAGTATGATAATTTTTTTTTTCCCAAAACTCATTGCAAAAAAATCAACAGAAAAATTTTCACATATACATAATTTTGCAGGAGGATCTTTGATATTACTCTCTATGTATCAGAGAGTTAAACTTTTTACAAGCAAAGCAGAGCAATGCTGTTACTTCAGAGAGTCTTTTGAGCTTTTAATAAAGCCAGCTTGAAGCTATATTGGGATGAGTTGCATCTGGTCTTTATTGTCAGAGTATTTAATTTTAAAAAGTCCTTGAGTGATCACATACCAGTAGCCATTTTCTGGCTTGGGACATACATATTAATTTTTATTGTAAAAATTCTGCTGTTTAAGTTTCCACTTTCACTGATATAAAACAATCAGAAGTAAAACAATCTGATTTAGGTGTGGGAGGTTTTTGGGGGGAGAGGGTGTTGTTGTTATTGCTTTGGGTGGGTTTTATGTGTCTGAGAACAGGCAAGCAAGAAAAATTGCTCTTTTCAATGAAGACTTGAGAAAAAGTCCTCATGACAAGCTCAACAGTTCTTGACAGATACTTGCCTAGTGTATTCTTCACCATCCCCACTGATGGGGACTACACAGCCTGCAGTGTACCAATCCTTATAGCTGGGAAACTAATCTTAATATCTAAAATTGTCATGCTGTAGTTGTCAGCCTTTTCTCTCACACACCATGAATGTGGAGATCGATGTGATGTCCTTCTTTTCAGTAATCTTTAACATTTGAAGATTGTTACTATGTCTGTTCTGAGTGAGGATCCATTAAAAGAACTCAAAAAACTAAAATTATCTCGGGTCGTGTGTTTATGCCACCCACCAAGTCACCTTGGGTAACTCCACTGTTCTTTCCTGGCTCAGCTGTGAAGGGAAGAACATAAACCTGGTTGAAGTTAAAAGCAAGGGCTCCTAGAAGAGGGACAAGACAAAAGCCATCTCCTGGCTTTCATGAGTCAGCTGACAGGAAATAATTCTGATGGTTTCAGAACAGCAGCTATATATTAGTTTGTTAAACAAAACAACCTAAGTTTGCAACTGCTTCTCAAAGATCTTGTCTTGTAACCTGCTCCTTCCTATTTCCCTTCTCCAAAGTAAACTTCTCATCTTTAAATTGAAGTCTCATACACATGCACCTGGAGATAATGTTCAAACTTCTGTTGAGCTTATGTTAAAAATAGTACAAACTATTCTATACCCTTTACACCTTGATATTTTCCTTCCTCTTTTTAACAGCAGAATGATAAATTCAATTAAAGTGCTGCCAAGCCAGGCATACCTCACCTTCTACTCTGCAGTTGATTACCAGTATTGTAAAAAGCACAATACTTTGCACTTGGCTTCACACAACTGCCTTCCATTTTTTAGGTTTTGGGTGGTTTTTTTATATTTCCTCCTTGTCTACACTATTTTCAATTCTACTCTTGTCCTCTAATTTGCTTGCAGCCCTTCCCAGTTTGGAGTCAAGCAGTGAATGCCCTATAAAGGGTTGAGCAATTACACTGCCCATGCAGTGCTCAATTCTGCATATCTGGCATAACAGGGTTTGCATACTCATCTTTCTGCCATTAGATATGGCCCTAATTATGTTATGGAACAGGGAGAATGAAAAGCCAAATTATTTAATAATCACGAAAATAACACTGCCTTCTAATTCCAAAGGGAATAGCATGGTCACCCTTGAAAAGAGGCTGCCCATATGGAAAATACAGTGTGCATTTTATGCTTTGAAAAAGGGCATTTAATTCTCTGACCTTCATGAGCAAGCCCAGGAACAGCATTCCGGTTTTCTTTGTTTTTGTTTTTGTTTCATAGTAGCTGCTCTTATTTCCAGTGTCATTTCAATCCTTGGAAAACAAAATTATCTAAGGCAGTTGGAGTAGATGATCATTGTGTGTCCCTTCCAACTGAAAGAGTCTGTTCTATTCTGTTCTATTCTGTCTATTCTACTCTGCATCTGCACAATCAATCTCCTTACTGCTCCTTCAGGCAATGTTACCTTGNAGCTGCTCTTATTTCCAGTGTCATTTCAATCCTTGGAAAACAAAATTATCTAAGGCAGTTGGAGTAGATGATCATTGTGTGTCCCTTCCAACTGAAATAGTCTGTTCTATTGTGTCTATTCTACTCTGCATCTGCACAATCAATCACCTTACTGCTCCTTCAGGCAATGCTACCTTATACCTTGACTATATTTTATGTCATTTTAATGGGTGGCCTGCTATTAGTTTAGAACTGGTTAATGTTGCATTTGAAAACTTGTAATTTTTTTTTTTTCCCCTAAGAATTCTGTATCAGACTTCTGGAATAGTATGTGAGGGCAAGGGGTACCACACAAGAATTGTATCACAACATTAAAAAATTTGTAATCTCTCCCGGGACATGGAAAAAAGAGGAAAGCTACATGGAAGATTCCCAAAGCAAGTGTTGAAACTGATAAAGATGTTCATCACTACCAGGTCATCCTTCTCATTCATATTTTAGAGAAAAAAATCATGATTTTTGGTGAATATTTCTGTATATTTTGAGCACTGTGGTTTTGAAGCACTGGAGAAAAATAATTCAAGTTGGCTCCTCAATTCCCTGTCTGTAATGGCTTAAGGGCAAACCCAAGGTTTTGGGTAAAAGCTGAAATAAAGGCACTGAAATTAACATTAAAGCGCAGATACAGGAACATCCTCATGGATTTTAATACACTTCACTCAAATTGTCTCTGCCTTTTCCTCTGAGGGTAGAATTCAGACACTGTAAAATTCTACCACCATAGGAAACTCAAGAAAACTGCCCTGTTTCATTTGCTTGCTATCATATTATTTCAGTTCAGGGAGCAAACAGGCTGAAACTCTGGGAGCATCTTCAAAGAAATGCACCACTTTGCAATCAGGGAAATCAAATTAAATTCTGTATTCCTTCCATTGCTATTGAGTCATAGTTGTCACAAACATTTTTTAAAAACTCAAACAAAACAGCAAAGGCAGATAGGTTGGTATGTTTCCAAAGGTAGTAATATGAGCTAAACATACAATCACAGATTAATTAATTGCACAGGTACCAGTTAACCATTCCCACTTCACGTGGTTCAATCCATTAATGGGAACAACATAACCAACCTTCTATTCCTTGTTATATGGATTTTTACTTCCTTTCTTAATCATTCATCTGGTGTCCCCTGCTTATCACTACTCTTTGGATATTTTTTAGCTGCTTTGCTCAGCTCTGAGTAGAAAGCTCTGAGCTCCTAGGTACACCTGCAGACAGTGTTATGGAGAACACTTTAAACTCTATTTGTATTTAAATGTTTGCTTTCATTGTTGTGATTACCCTGAAAATACATTACTTTTTAGCTACAGTATTATGGGCTTGAAATGCAGAGTACAGAACCAGGTTTCAAAACTCCAGTTCCTCCCTACATTCATTTCTATTTCCTTAATATAAGTTCATTATTTCATTTCCCTTTTTTCACAAAGATAAGTTCTCAATACAGGCAAGCTCATTTCTCTCCCACTGCAGAAAGATGTTAAAGACTGGTTATATTTCAGTTTGCTCAAAAGGTAACAATGAACACTCACTCCAAGCATTTTTAGCCAGCTTATGATGTTTACTGCAGTGTCTTTTTCCTAAGGGCTCATTAGATTTTGAAGAAAAATGATTAATTTTTGAATATAATGTATTTTTCCAACACTGAGAAATGTGTGGGTCATTGTATTCATGTTAAGCAAATAATTCATTAATATGTCACTTGAAGTATCATTTACTATTTCAGGGCTCTAATCTACATGCATTTCCTTGCCAGTGGCTGACCTGTTAATTGCAACATCAGCAAGGCTACAAGATTTATTGTTGGCCTATTCCAGAACAGCCTCATTTAAGGATGAATCTACAACAGTGACTGAAGAATTAATTAGAGCGATTGTGCAGCTTATCCACCATTCTTCAAGGCAGTTAGGGCAAAATGATCAGAAAACATTTTTTATTTTTCAGAACTACTGCAGCTAGAACACAATCAATAACAACAGCACGTCCTTGTGCCTGGATGCTCTAATGTTCTCAGATGACAGTCATGCATTCAGCAAACACATCTCATGTGCAACATCAGCAAAGCCTGTCAAGTGTTTAAAGCCATGTTTGTGTATCAGAATGTGGATTTCACTATGGGAATTGCTTGCAGAACTGGCTGAGCAGCTGTAGGCATTAAGTACACACACAGATGCATACTCACACCATTTCTTTCTGCAGCACTGTCATGATGCTGTCACACTGCTGTCCCTAGGATCACTTCTGTTCAAAGTTATAGGATGTGAATTAATATATTTACCTGATTTCAGCCTCTGACAATTCTGTTTACAAACTTGTCTTTGACTTTTTTTTCAGTTTTCCTTTTCTATCTGAACCTAATGCAAATAGGAAACTTGCAGTAACTTATCAAAATTATTTGCTTTATTAATATTTTAAAGGTTTTTAAAAGTTGTCCTTCAGCATGGGGTCGATGGGATGGTTGCATGGTTATATAATATGCTTCTCTTGAAATTCCTGTTATAGAGCTGTTGTAGCCTTAGTGGCCTAAGGGTAAATAAAAGGCAAAGCCTACAGGGAAAGGGGAATATTTGACTGGAGCAACTCACCTAGCTGGAAATGTCACAGGAACTTCAGACCTGCCACTGGAACACATGAAGGAACACTCACCTGCTGAAGGTTTATTATCCAAAACAAATATTTATTATTCAAACCCTTCAGGTGCTTCACCTGTGAAATAACATTGTGACTCCTTATAAACCTTGCCTAAAAATTATTTATCAGAGAAGATAAACTCTCTTTTTCATTTCCCTTACCAGCTGGAAGGTCTATGTGGTGGTGAGCCAGATCAGAGAGCAGAGTGGAAGGTACAGTGAGGTTTGAAGAACAACAGATCGATGGGAGAGTTCTCCTTTCAAATACCTCACCACAGATTGTCCACAAGTGTGTTTTTCTCTTTCTCTTCCTGACATACCTACCAGTATAACATATATTAGAATATTTAGCCTTACTAGGAGATGGTGAATAGTCACTAAATGACCAGCAGCCTTGACACTTTTGTACTTAATGAAAAGAATTCCCAGTCTTTACTTTTGTTCTTATCTTATTAGCCAACAAATTGAGCCTGCATTTCTGTTGCCAACAGGCCATATATTTTCTTAACCCCATTTTGTCCTCCTCTCTATCTCAGCAGTAATACATCCATAAATATCTACTATCTGCATGAAGTTATTTACACTGAATCCCCGATATTGTAATTAATTTTTGGAAAAACCCCTCCCATTATTTCCTGAAATGTAGAATGATTCTTTAAAATGTCAAATAAATGTAGACAAAATACTCAAGCCAGAAGGCAAGACTTTGCTCTCAGCTATAAGACTGCAATAAAGAGACAAAGATACCCTGAGAAGGCAAGAACTTAGGTCAGCCAACCCTTGTGAGAGCGAGGGGTGTCTTGAATTACAGTAAGATGATAAATTCTGCCACAGACAAACTATTACTCATCAGACTTCTGTCATTATAAGGAAAAAAAAGATTTTCTAAGTTTCCATTCTCCTCCTGCTTCTCAAATTTCTTCATAACATCCAATTACTTTGTACTTAGTTTCCCTGGGGTCTTAAGCAGTTTGCCTCCAGCTTGTGAACCAAATATTGTTTTTACAGGCTTGCCCCACTTTATGTCATTTGTGGTAAGTAGCATGAGAAAAGTATGAAATGCTGGGCAATCACAAAAGGTTTTTCATTTGTTTTGAGTGTTTGTTTGGGGCTCCCCCTTCCCCTCCACCCCAAAAAAATTCTATAATCTATTTTCTTGCCACTGCAGAAGCCACAAGTCTTGTTAACATTCCAATGCTATCACAAAAGCAAAACCTCCTTGTTCTCCTTCACTGCCTGGTGACTTCTACCACTTCTGTGCAAAGTGCAGGTTCTGTTTTCTCAGTGCTGAAATTATTCCACTGCTCCACAGCATCACCCCACTTCTAGCAGACATTTCTCTCTGGGGTTTTCATTCAACTGGGGAAGCCTAAGGAACAAAAATCTTAGATTATTGTTCACATTAACCCTGTACATGCTGACATGAGATCTCTAAAACAGAGAGATAACTATAATTTCATTTCACACTTTTGACATGGCACTTGCATGTTTTATGGACTTTTTAGTCTCAAACATTGATATTAACTGTATTTCAGTTCAATGTATCTTTCCCTTCAAACACAGTTCTGGAAAGAATCATGTTACTAAAGTAATGAGTCATTTCTCCTGATCTGAGATAATCAAATAAATATCAAAACAAATGTATAGTGTTGCAGAAACCCCTCTATTAAAACAAAATATCAGAAGTGGAAATGTAACACAGTGAAGAGAAATGTCCAGCAAGTTATAGCTTTCATAAGCTTTGCTAAATGTCCAAGCCAAATCTCTTCTTTTATGGTGAGCAGAGAACTGGGCCTTGTGCAAATTCCTGATATCATTCTGGTCTCTCTTCCTCAGGAGCAATTGGAATTGTGTCATCATGACTCAGTGGAAATCCGCTTTCTCTAAAATTGCCTTCAGTACCTTGAAATAAAACCTTGTGCAAACCTCTAAGGACAAAGATTCTGTAATGCAAAGGTTCATCATTTCCTCAGAATGTTCTTTGTATAACCCTGTGGAGCTGGGGTCTAAGAGATGCTGCTGGGTCTTGAATACACAGCACTCATCTCTTGATCCATAAACAGATATACAGCTCAACAATTTAATTGACAGTTCCCCAAGTGAGTAAGGAAATTATTAGATTTAATACGATTTATTTTAACTCTCCCAGATATTCATTTATGTTAAGACTGAAATTTACTTTTGTGAGAGCCCACATATTTTATAATTACTATCTTAAATATGAAAATTATCAGAAAACATATCTCACACCAGTTGATTATTACATTAAATGTCTTGATCGTTTAATATAATTACCCAATGGTGCATCTTAACTTTGACATTCTGGAATTGTGTTGAAAATGTTCTTTTGTAAAAACAAACAAACAATAACAACAACAACAACAAAAAACCCCACACAAGCCAAAAACCCAGGTCATTTAGTTGATTCACTATATGGCTTTTAGTACTGAGTAAAGCTTCTTTTCTAGGCCAAAGCATTTTACTGCTGCAATAAAATATTTAACACTCGATACCAACTTTCCCCAGTGAAAGGTTTTTTTATATTTTCAAAATATCTTTACTTTCTTATGCAAAAAAAAATAATAAAGCCAATAATATATTTTTGACTAATAGTATGACTCCAAAACTTTCTCCACAAGCATTCTATTTTCTCCCACAAAGAAAGGCTTGGAGAAAAGATGCTGTGACTTTGTTATGATATCACTGTTAATGAGAAACTTGGAGGTTGATCTGCTAGAAAGACAAATATGGGCAAACAATGCCAGAGGTACCCAATAAGAACAGATCTTTTTGCAGAATGCTTCTTAAGCTAAAGTTTTCAGCTTTAATCAGGTCAAAAGGGGAAGTAAAGCACGGAAGAATCAAGCAAAATGGAGATATTTAAGAAATGATGCAACAGAAGACATGACAAGACATGATCAGACTCTTTTATGTAACCATAGAATATAAATAAGGTTGAAGAGTAGATTCCTCTCCTCAGAAAGAGGATGGTAAATTAGGTGCATTTACTTAACACATTTGTAAAATAACAGCTTTCTGGTAATGACTACAAAATAAATAACAGGAATGATCATATTTTGCTAAAAGATGTGCTTTCAGAAAAGACACACAAAGATTTGCATTCCCTCCCAGGTGAGCACCCAAAGCCCAGGGATAATTTAGCCTGAACTCACATTTTACTATTTCTTCACATTGTAAGGTTTATTAAGATTTCAGCAAAAAGTATCTTTTCTTTCCTAATGGAATATAAAATTGTACTACTTATGTATATCTTTCATGAGATATTTATAGTGCACTACTTGGTTTGTGATTCATTTTCAATAAAGTTCCTTTAAAATCAGGTACTTTTCCTTTTTTCTGGGCCTGGCTCCTGCAGTTCCCCGATCAGGTCTGCAGGGTCTGGTGCCAGCTGGCTTTGCCCTGGCTCCATGCATGGCTTGGCACTTGCCTTTATATGAGAAATGAAGGCTGATGCTCCAACCCTCTGCCTCAGGCTCAGGAGAGGCACTGACCATGAGGCAATCTCAGGGCACACAGGTATTTTTGAAAAAAACATAGGTTTGGGGGTTGGTTTTTTCAGTGTGATGTCAGTGTAAACTCTGCCTTCTCGTGGTGTGACTGAGTTATACTCTTGGAGACAGGCAGTGTTCTCCATTCAGATTGTTCAACATCTGTCAAAAGCCAGGATAATCACACACACAAGCTCCTTCAGCAAACAAAACTTCCCTAAGAAAGCACTGCTTCTGCTCCCTAGGTTTGACACCTGGCATGGAAAGAACAGAAGTCAAAATCTCCAGAAGTGTCAACATCTTGATTATTTTCCAGCAAGGTCCAAGGATTTCTCCTGCCAGAAATTGCCACACATTAGATTTTTCATCTGCAGGCTGATGTTGTTACCAGGTAGTGCCTTTTTTAAATTTTTTTTTTCCTAATGTTATTCTCAAGCTCTTCTTTTCTATGTTTAGCCTTTGTAATAAAGCACCCACACACCCAGAAATGCCTAACTTCAGCCATTCTTGTATCACTTTTGCCTTTATCATAGATATCTTTGTGGCTAATCATTCCCCTAAAGTTTATCATTTTACACTTTCCTTTTTTCCCTCATTATCTTTTTAAGTAGAGGTGTGTTTGTGTCCCCATTTCCTGAGAGCCATGAGCTGCCACAGCTGAGGGGTTGAGGTGGACTTGCATGAGAATTTTTGTCTGTGACTTGCTATTTGTAGGTAATAATTCGGAAACATGGCTTCCAATCTCGTTTTTCAATTTTCTTTTAAAGCCAATGGAATATTATCTACCTTTTTAATGGACAACCTCTTCATTATAATCCTGCTCTTCCAGGTCAGCCAGTTACATCAAATACCTGACATTGTTATGGATTGAGCAGCTATTCCAGCTTCCCTTATGTCTCTGCTTTTTGCTGCCATTGACTTTTTTACACAGCCCTTTCCAGTGTGTTCTCTTTTAGCAGCAGCAGATCAATCACCCTTTCCTGCACAATCAAGATTCAGAGACTGCAGTCATTCCAAGATGGATTTGCTCCACCTCTATAGCCTGTTCTTTAGCTACAATTGCACTTAAGGTCACACTCTGATTTAGCTCTTTTATATGGAGTGCTGAAATATTTCTCCATAATAGATATTTTTACTCATAATATATTATTAAGTATCCTAAGAGAGAATTCAAAATGACATTAAGCTTTGTTTTTATTGTTTGGCAAGGGTTGTTATAATCTCAAAAAAAAAAAAAATGCACCTTAAAATATTTTGAGCATGATAAACTTATGCAAAGGGTTCAGCAAAGGAGCATGCAAAGGCCAGGGCAAGCAGAGAATCTACTGTGAGTGTCCATGTAGAGAACATAGGTCACAGAAAACACCCCAAACTCTGCCTTTTACAGATGCTGCCAGGAAGGAACAGAGGATTCAGGCTCACAGGGGCTATGGGGAAAGGACACAGCACAGGCATTAAGGACCCCATGACAACTGAATGGAAACCTAAGGAGTGGGACCTGCTCATAGGGAAGAAAGGATGAGCTGGTATCAAATGATCACACAGTGGCTCTGGTTTTATAACACAGGCTGTACAAACTGCTGTCATCCAACAACTGTCCTCTTTGAATTTTTTCTGTAGAGTCATAAATCTATTTTCATGGGATAATCTCTTTGCAGCATATAGTCTTTCAAACACATAGCATAACTAAGGTGTGAGGTTGCTTGCACCTTGTGAAATGCAGCTGTGCTAAAACAGTAAGACAAAAATTCAACTGAAAGACAGTGAAATCAGTGGTCACCAAAAAAAAGGGAAAAAAACTAAGAAGGTTTTTGGCAGCTATTTCAGACAGTAGAAGTGGGTGATATTCTATGTTGCAGCATCTTGTTGGCAGATAATTACTCTGACAATAGCAGTGCAGAATTTACCCTACAATCAGAACTTTAGTCATCTACTTTAGATCATAATAAGTGATAATTTACAAATACAAAACCACTAGACCAAATGATCTTGTTTAAATGTCACCTTCCAACTCAGCTGTTCCTCTCTCTGCTTTGTATTCCTGGTTTCATTTCTTTACTTGAATAGAAAACAATACATTTTTAAATTGCATTAGCCTTAAGAACCAAGGAGAAAATGAGCCAAGTTTTCTTTTCCCTCAACAAGTATTGGCAGGCTTATGAACTGTGTGTCAGGTACCAAGAATAAATAAGGACAGCTCCAATGAAGTTCATAATGTCAGATAATTCATAACCACTGAGAACCTGAATTGGATTACAAATTGCAGAGTCATTTCTGTCCTTAATTATAGTCATGCCACCTCACTGCAAAATTAATTGCTACAGGTGGAGCTTAGGCTCTGAGCTTACAGAATATTTATGAAAGGTCATGATGCATGAAAAGGAGAGGATTTCACTTGGCTTTCATTTCCATCTGAACATTCACTTAAAATATGAATGCTTGTTTTCTAATTTGTACTCTGGCAGTAGAATTTTTAGGAATCTTCTGCTGAAAAATGATCTTCAATCCCGGAAACCAAACCCTGCACGTGTTTGAGATGCAGCCATGGCTTTCAACTGTTTTCAAATATATCTGTAAGCAAGAATCTCCAAACAGCCTTAAGAAACTCCAAATACTATATACTATACAAATACTATATACTTCTGTAAACTAAAATTCCCATAAGAAGTTCCCTGACTAATATTAAAGCTAGTGGAGTCTGAAAAAATGTTTTCTTGCTGGAATTGTACAGAACAATTGGAATCTCCAGGGAAAGCAAACACAGCTGCAGCATCTTGAATAAGTGCAGTGATTAAGTGTACTACCACAATTATGGTAATCCACGTTCAATTTGAACTCAGACTGAAACAAGTGAGATGGAAGGCTGCTGGTATTGCAGAAATAATGTCTGTATTACAGGTGGAGAGGACAGAGAGCCTTCTCAAAGGGAGCCTAGCAAAGGGAGACCAAGGGAGCTCTGGGTTTGTGCTGGGAGGTTCAGCATGTAGGAAAAAGACAGCTAAGGGAGTAAAACAGTGTGGCAATAACAACTAATGTTTATTACCTAGGAGAAATTTAACCTGGAAAACTGAAAGGTGCTCTATCTCCAGAAAATAATCTAATTTAAATGTGTAATGACTTGGCCTCTCTATGATGTAAAAATAAAATAAAAAAAAAAAATTAGGAGGAAAATACCTTCTTGTGGTAATTCCAGTACATCTTTTCACACCACTGAAACAATAATCTTTCTAAGAGGAGGGGCAAAGTTATTCCTTTTCTTATTGCAGCCACATATGGGAAGGACAGATATAAGCAAAAAGAGCAGAGGGGGGAAAAAAAGGTATGAAAACACAATTTGCATCATATTTAGTAAATACAGAAATTTTGGCATCCTCTTGCATCAGCTGGACTGTTTATTCGCTATTCATTCTTTTTATGAACCTAATTATGACGGGTTTCATCAGACAGAAAATGGTGTACTTTATCTCAGCTTTAAGGCACAAAATCAGGAGGTTTCTCTGGTCTTGCTATTTGATGCTGAGCCATTGCTTGGTCCTTTTATTCTCCAAAATACCCAACCACAAGATGCAAACACTTAGATACAAACTGTGGGCCCAAGAGATAAAAAGCACTTCTTAAGAGTAAAGTATTTTTACTGCCTATGTTCATGGAGATTTCTCTTGTATTTGGATCTTCCACAGTACTTTGGAGCCAATCAGACTTAGCCTTTGTGTCAGAATACTCTAATGAGTAACATCATACATGAGAAGATGACGGCTTAATAACCCATCCTGAAATACTGAAAGTGCATCTTGACTGAGGAGAAATATATAGCAGCCCAGTTCCTGCAGAGTGAAAGCCTTTGAGCATTTGTAGGGTTTATTTCGTTCTGTAAAATGCATTGTTTTATTCAGTTTTGGAAAGCTGCAGAAAACAATATTTTCTTCTCCAAAATACAATTCCATTCCTGTTCAGGTCTAGTAATTAGCAATAATTATTTCCATATTAATTGGTGCATTCTGCCTTTAAAATGTACTGCTCAATTGTTTATTTTTGATTTGTATCTCATCAGCTAAAACATCCATATGGTTTGCTTTGGAAAGATACACTGAACTTGTTTTCAAAAATAATATGGGCCACCAGATATTCACTCAGCCAATTTTCAGGAAGCTTTATGAATCAGAAGCTGGCATTTCTTAAATTACTGGGTGCCTGACTTAGCACAATCTGTCATTGATTAAGAAACCAAAAATGGTGAAATCCCATCGGTGCTCTGTGGAACAGGCGCAGATGGCTCCCATCTCCCTGAATGAGTTTTATTTTGTTTTCAAAACTCGGTAACACTGTGACAAAAACCACACACAGAATAACAAGTGCAGGCACTTTATGAGAAACTGACACATTGTTTTAAAGGAGAATAGCACTTTCCTGGGAACTGAAGTGTTTATAGGATTATAAACTGCCTGGGATGACAGCACACTATATAGCCAGACCCTAAGTAGTGCTGAAATCTTGGAGTCCCTCACGGTTTTCTCCTGCAGTTTTCTGCAGGAGATATCTCATACTTCCAATAACATAGATAAAAACCAGAGTTCCACAGGACAATTGTTGGCCTTCCCAGCAATTTGCTAACAACAGACATGGAAAAATCTCACAACCTTCAGCTCTATTCTAGCTTCAGGAAAATAATCTGCTTTGGTAGGCATAGTTCCAGTTCTATTTTACCACCAAAACTGCTTTTTTAGCATTGCTTTTCAGTTGCTGCTGTTTGTGCTTCCACTCAGTTTCAATCTTCCTTACCCACTCAATCCCCTCCTCATCTATCACTTACACCTGGGCTTTCCTCTCCAGCCTCTTTCCTCCAAATCTCCCTGTCCAAATTCCCTGTGGCTCCAGCAGGTTCTGCTCCTCCTCATTCTCTAGTGAGGGAAGGTTTTTGCATGGCTCAAGGGAAGGCAGAGGAGAGCTCTCACCTCTGTGCCATCAAAACTGCAGGCAGCTGAGAAATGACAGCCCCACCGAGGGTGGGCTGGACAGCAGAATGCCCAGGAAGAGAAGGAAGCCCTAATTTCCAACTAGATTGTGAGGCAGCTGGATTTCAAAGAGAGAAGAAAAGAGATATTTCCTTTTCATGGAAGGTGTATGTTTGGGAAGCATTCTGGCCTGAAAAGTGCAGGAGTGCACAGAGCTGTGTCTGGTTTTCAGATCACAACATGGATTTCCTGCAGAAGAACTGACTGTAAGAAAGAGCAACCATGAAACTGCATTATCTCAGATCTGCAACTGCATTAGCAGCAGCTAAACTAATATCACACTTGGACCTAGGTTTAGGGATTTCCTACTCCAATTGTGGTTAACTTCAGTTTGACATGATTCTAACCAATGCTGAAGTTAGTAATCAAAACTCAGGGCTAGTCATGCATAAGGGTACTCCAGTAATTTAGTAATTTATAAGATAAAGCTCATTTGTTTAGCTAGCAATAACTTTTCTCATGTATAATCATCTCTACTGTGGTAATCTGGGACAAGGGAAAATCTGAGGCATTATTATACAGCAAAGCCTGTCAGAGAATTTAAATTATCCATACCAGGACATTACTGTGTTATTCATTAACACATATTTCGATGAAATTGCGGTAATATCACAAAATGGGAATTTTAAATGGCTTTGACCAGATTATACAAAGTGTAAAACTTAAAAAACAAACAAACAAACAAACAAAAAAAACCACCACAAAGTAAAGGGAGAAAGACAAATTGGCATTTTAAGCAGCCATTTCAAAAGAATTTCATATTTCCTAAGACATGACCAGCGAACACAAAGGAGTCCCACTTACCAACTCAGGCCCTGTCATTTGCCCATAGTGTTGACCACAGATATTTACAGATATTTTTCCAAATCCCATCCCTTTTCTGTGTTGTTATCTAAATTTCTCCTGAGAAGGAACAGCTGAGGCTGTGCTCTTTATTCTGCTGTGTGGACTATCCCTGAAGACACACACAATTAGCAACTCACAAACTCACCTGACAGGATTTTTCACTGACCTGCAAATAATTATTTCAGTGTACACCTAGAAGTTGACTGTAATATTTCTTCTTCTAGCAAGATTTCAGTTGCTGTGAGTTTTGGGGCTGGGTGGGTGTTGTTCCCAGAATTGTTTGCCTTTCAAACCACTACAGCCCATCCTCAAGGAGAATTTTAAAAAGCTGATGATGGCTGGGGCTGGAGCGATGCAGAAATGCCCCTGAGCCATGTGCAGGGTTCCTCTGTCAGCAGCCTGCGTGCCAGTCCTCTGCAGAGAGAGGCAACAAAGCCTGACTCAACTCACACCAGTGCAGTGGGAAAAGCTCTCTGCACACGATGTTTATGGAGGGAATGAGCTGGAACTCCACATTTCAAAAGCAGATATGTTCCATTAGGAGAGTTTTGTTCTGCTCTAATTTTTGATTGTACACAGCTCAACTGCAGTTCTTCATTTCCACCTGCATGAAAACAAACCAAATGAACCAGAATGCAAGTGTGTGCTGCTGAAATATTTTGTGGTTTAATCTGTGTATTTAACCATGATTCACTGAAATATTTAAGGAACAAGGTGTTTGTGAACTATTAGGAAGAAGCTTGCTCATTTGTGCCAAATACACTGCAGAACACTGCTGGTCACAGTATCAATACCTAAACCAAAGCTACCTTAACAAAAACAAACAGAGAATAAAGATGTCTCCTTTAGGATAATAAATATTACAGAAGACTATATGGTATCAGAAAACAGGAAAAAATAAGATAAATCTTTATGAAGGGACAGAGCAGGGAAAAAGGCAATTTAAGGTGGCAGTAGGAAGCATGGATTTCCTATAGCCAGACATAGAAGACTGGTGTATATACAAAATTTGGGAGCAAATAATGCTGAATATACAATAACAATTCAGTAAAAAGGTATCTAGAAATAAATACCTAAATATAAAGTATAAACACCTAAAAATAGGCAATAGAAATAAAAAATAGAAACCCCATTTCTAAGTGAAACCTGTCTTGTGTTTACCACTGCACTATACACACTGCATTTGAATTGCTATAATTATACATCTGAATATGTATGTAATGAAAATGGGGGAATCAGAGGCAAGTACTTTTCCAAAATTTTATAAATAGCAAATTTACAATATATCAACAGATGTGCTGAGAGGTAGTGCTGTTGGGTTTTTTTTCTTTTTTTGATGAAGTGATGCTGAAAATTAAAAAGAAGAATTAATGTATGGTTTGCAGTCTTAATACTTAATTACATTGGCATTGGTTGATTACAACAGTTGCTTTAAATAATTTACTAGATTTAGAAATGTTAATGTCCACAGTTCAATCCAAGCTCTCCAGAACTGCCCTTTATTTCTAATATAGAACACACTTCATGGAAGTGTTGTGGAATTTTTTGTTAGTTTAAATTTTATTGCAAGTGTCTAAACCCACTGCATTTCTGCAGCTGGAACATTCCTTCAGCTCACAGAGATTTGTGCTTTCTGAACTCCCTGGCATGGTGCTGTCCTTCCATGCTGGAAGGAAAGTTTTGCAGACTTGGCATGCCAACACTTTGGGAATGTAGAAGGATTCCTGTATTGCTAATTGGAATTCTGGGACCAAGAGCTGACTCAAAGAAGCCCTTGAGTCCATCACATCAATGTTTATCTCACAAGACTCAGTGTACTACTAAAGTCACTGCTGTACTTGTTTGTATGGGAAACCAATTTTTCCTTATTTCCTTCCAAACATAACCTATGGACTAGACCCAGAAAGAAACAGTGTGAATTCTTTGGTGCTATATTCACCAGGACATAAACCAAAATGGAATGCATTTTTGGATTCACTGTATTTTAAAAAAATCAGTTTCCCTTCATATTTAGGGTGTTTTATTCTATTCACAAAATCATTCTATATTTTCCCAATTTATGATCTTATCCTGTAGGTACAAATGTTTACATCAATAATTGGCTTGTATGATAAAAATGTGTAGTGGTGCTTTTACAGCAGCATTTTAATAGCTTTGGAATTAATGATTAACTCAAAGCTAGAGAACAGCAATTATTCAGCTGGATTTATTTGGATGGAGCAAAATCTCCCTTACAATTGCTTTAGCAAAACAACTGCTAGAAAAGAGAGAAGATTAGAAAGAAGAAGGTAGCCCCAACAAGAATATTGTTTTTAAAATGCCTTACAAAGAAATTGGTATATCTGTTTTACCAAAGGCTTGAGAAGGGATTTGGCTACTGTGTGTAATTATCAGCATCAGAGGAAAATGGAGGATATTTAGTGAAGCAGAGCTTCATATGAGTCATTACAATAGATATTTGTAACTTTTCTAAATCTGAAGGGTTAATTAATAGACTAAATCTTCTAATGACTTCAGGCCCCTTCTTCACCTAACCTGTCCTAGTAGAGGGAACCATCCATCTTACCCCCAAGAAAACCTAAAATTAAGGTCTTGTCCATCAACACAAATATTATGTCCTTCTTTTTATGAAAAGATCAGGTCACCAAATCTTAGGCTGAGTATTAGAATCAATAATATTTTATAAATGTAAATTATCTCATTCCTTTTTATAATTTAGCTTTTCTTTTTCCTAACTGTCTGAAGTGGCATAGAAAACAGAGTAACTGGCAACTTCAGCAACAACAAAAAAAGCACCACTGTAGTAAATTTTAAGTTCATCTTGATGGAAATGAGTGGCAATTTGTCCACTGGACTATTCATGCATTAGCACACACTCCAGTGTGTCCACATCAGTACAATGTATTTTTGCATCCTGGCCAAATTCTTTCCCTGATGTGTGTAAGGCAGTGCAGAGTAGAAGTTCTTCATTTCCCATTTGCACTGCCTTTCTTGTCTCCTGATGGAAAAACAGCCCCTGGTAGAGCCCCTGTCCTGAACACAAGTGAATGCCTAATGAACTAGACAGAAACAACTGCAAATCACATTAAACTGATTTTTCTCACATAAATGTGATGCTTAAGCACTCTATAAAGAAAAAAAAGCGAATCCAAAACAAGAGAATTAATTCTGATTTGGAAAAACACCGTATACAAATGTTGATTACTCTGATTATGTTGATTTTGGAGGGGGGTTCATAACGAAGGCAGTACATTTTTTACTTAATGTGTCCCACTTTTCAAGGGCTGCAGTAAGACAAGTGCAATCAAAACAGCAGATTTCATTTACTCAGTCAGGAGCTATAAGCACAACTGCTTGTGATTCCCAGAGTTGCCACAGTGAATCAGATTAAAGGGCCTGTGCTGAGAACAGCAAGGCAAGGGCTGTGCCAGAGCATCAAGGGCCCTCAGTCAAAAATCTGACACTCACTGAGGTCACTGAAACACAACAGAGAATTTTAATTGTGGCAGGATTTTAAAGCAAGCCCGGTCAAACACCACCTTGAGGTCAATGATACCAATAAGTATTTGCAAGAAAGAAATAATACGAAATTGTATCACACTACAGTTCATAGGACATCCAAGAATCTTGTAGAACAGTGATATGACATTTTGGAAAATCCAGGGATTTGTTTCATCATGCCATAGATTTCTGTGAGTACTTGCATTCCCTAGAAGCAGGAATCTCCTTAATTTCAAGTGGTAGGTTTGGTTCTAAATCACTTAGGTTCTGCTAAAAATCTCAATTCCTAGCAGAAGTTTCTCAAAAATGTTTCTCATGTTTTGGAGAATTATTTCACGTAAAGAGCTCCTTTTCTTTTTTTTAAAAAAAAGCATGTTTGATTTGATAGTCATGAAGAAATTAAGAATATGGTTATTAAACTTTTGGCAGTTTTTAAAGTCCCAAAATTGATTTCCACTGGCATGTTTAACGTCCTATTTAACCCTAACAGAAAATTAATTCATTCCTTTAACAGCTCAATTGTCCAACTCCAAGTAACTCATAAACAGACACTAATGAACATTTCTAAATGTTTCAATACAATCCCACTTTACTAAATTATTACATTGTTGAAAACTAGGCTCGTGCAAGAAGTGATGTGAATTCTATTGATTTTGCACAGAAAATTTTTAAGAGAGGTAAGTTCCACCTCTCTTCTCTGCAAAAATGTGCTTAGGCAGGGAATATGCCAATGGATCCAATTCCTTCATCAGAAATATCCCTTGATTCGAATCTTCATTTTACCTAACAGGTACCTTAACAGCTTTGTTATTAATCATGTCCACATAAACACTTTGAAGCTGTTGCTGCTCAGTAATGCTCATTATAAATAGTCCCTATGGGAAACACCAGCTTATTGCATTAAAACTCCTGCCTGCTGTTAATTGCTCTTTGAAAACATGAACAAATTAACTGGGTTTTAAGAGACAGTGGTGTAAATTTGTCCACTTGTGTGTTTTATTACTGGGGTGTCATGATTTTCCTGGTAATCCTCTGCTGTTGCACTCAGTCTATGATAGTTGGCAGCACCAGCCTGTTTTAATCAATAGCAGTTGATGTTACACAGGTTAAAAAAAAAATGGTTTGAAAATCATAGTGTTCATCCTGCCAGCCAAGACACAGTATCATTCTGGGTCATGGGTAATTAATTTTTAAGTTTTAATGAATCTTTTGTGTGAAAGAAATGATGCTTGTTAGCTGGGATGTTTAATGTATACTAAATGAGCAAATTAAAAACTCCAGAATATTTTTACATATGAGGATATGTGACACCTTGAAGGTGAAATCAAGTGATTTTCATGATTCAAAGGGACACATGGCTTTGTATAAATTGTAATAAAATCCAGTTAAAATAGTGTAATAAAGAAAAGAGCATTTCATTTAAATGTCCTCAATCAGCATGTTAGTAAATACACTGTATGGAGTAAAAGCAGCCTCCAATACAATTTGTCCAGGAATGTATAAGCAAAAAGAAAATCACCTTTTTTAAGAAGATTAATTAATGCTTGCAACAAAAATGTGTTAAGAAATAAAGTTTTTTATTATCTTCCTCACAAAAGACCTATAGCATTATAAGGTACTCCAAATAGTTATCAGGGCTTCATCACAGGTGCCCAAAGTCCCTTGGAGAATCTGTGGCTGGAACCCAAAAATGAAAAGGAATTGAATAAAGAATAACATAGGGGACATATTTATATGCCATTAAAGAAATCATTACTCTCTCTACTAGGATGACTGAACTTGAAGTTTTACTTTGCATATTCAGCATTGCCCTCTGTTTTTGGGGGAATCAACACTTCAGATTCAGCCAGGCATCTAAAAACTGGCACTGTGTTTGTCATTAATCATCATTAGCCACTTGATCTCAAAAAAGCCCCCAAAAACTTAATGGGTAACAAAAGAGAGGGATACTAAAAATGCTGATGGTAAGTAAACCCTATAGCATTGATGATGATTAATTTAATTACACAGTAATGTGTATATATCAGATAACAAGGCGATATAGCTGCTTTTCCCTGTTCCCTTGTCTGTGCTCATTTCAATATTCCAGAATGTATAGTAAATGGCATCATTTTGGCTAAGAGTTGTGTTTTAAATAATTATATGATTTCCAGGCCCTGGATTTTCAACACACATAATCCTGCATTTAAATCTGAATGTAATCAGAGGAATATTTTTATAATACCTACTTAAGTTAAAATGGTTTCTTTAATCCTCCTCAAAATTTTCAATAATTTGTAATTTTCAATCCTCAGCTCTATTATTTTTCCAGAGCAAATGGGAATTTCAGTCTCACTCTGAGCACTCCTGGTTATTCTCAGCACATGAATAAAATAACCAATATGGTGGAGGCCCAGTAGTTGTAAATGATGGTTAATAAAAATTAGTCCCTCAAGAAGAGAATGCCATGGATGATTGTTTGCTCTATGTATCAACAACTTTATCACACTTTTTTTAATGTGTTCAATCATGAGAATCTCTTTCTTCTCTGTAGAGTGAATGTGTTCCTAATTTGACCTTTATCAGAACATCAGAACATAAAATACCACAAAGACCAAAGGACTTAGGAAAAATTTAACAGATTAAATTAATTAATTCTCTGAATTTCCTTGTGTGATCTTGATTTAAATGACAGGAGCATGTTAAACACAGCCCTGTATGTATAAGGATTTCTTGCAGAGATGCACCTGTTAATTTGCAGACCCCAGGGTCTCTGAGACACTCAGCCCTCCACTTGCTGAGTTAAGGAAACCTCAGGCTCTTTGCACTAGAAGGTGAAAAAAGCAAGCAAACAAACAAAATAAAAACAGGTAATTCTTGGGTTTATGGTTTGTTTGCAGAACAAAAGCTTTTGTTTTAGCATATAGAGAAAACAGAAGTAACTTGACTTGTGGCAGTCAGAAGAGCCCTGTAGGGAGTAGGAAAATTAAAGGAAAACAATTTGGGGTAATTTCTTCTTCTTTTTTTTTTTTTATGGTATTTTGAGTAATTTTTTTACTTGTTTATTTACACTTTCCCTATTTCCCTTGAAACTGCAACTTTTCAGATGCTAGCAGTACAGATTTAATAATTCATCTGAGGCATAAATTTGACATTTTAGGGCTCCACCAGGGAGTGTAACTTCTACACAAAATTAAAATATTTATCTCAAACCAGTGAAAATCATCTTCTGCTTAATATGAACTCACCTATTCAGGACTGTCTCCCACATCCATGGTATACATAAGCAAGATACTCTGAACCATCTGTAAAGATCAAATCACTGTTCTAATGGTCAGATATTGCAGAAGTGTTGCAAAGTCTTGGTGGACTTGGTAGCATTAGGTTAATGGTTGGAATCCATGGTTTTAAGGGACTTTTCCAAACTAAATTATTCCATGATCCTATAAAAGCCCTAAAAAATGATGCTGTGACTCCAGCCCGTCCATAAGTACCTCAGATTGTAAAGTGCACAAATCTCTCATCCTTCCTCTCGAAATACCTTTCCTCAGATACCAGGCTCCCCAGCCCCACACCACCATCACACCATCTGGGAGGAAAACGAGGGAGTTTTCTGTGATAGGATGGAAATTAATAAAGGCATGGCAAATAGAAACCCACTGTGCAATCTTAGAGATCCTACAAAGACTGGAGAAAATGCTGCCACTGCAGGAACTCAGCACCATCACCTGACCACAAACCCAGTGGGCTTTGCGTAAGTTCTCTCCATTGGCAATGGAAAAGTGAATAAATTCCTGAAGATGAGCTGCATCAAAAAAAAATCATGATGACCTTGACTCAGCAAGGGTTAAAGGAATGAAGGGAAATTGGTTTGTATGTGCTGCACAGATTGAAGCAATGCAACCTGACAAGGAAATGCAATTCTCTGGCTCTGGCACTGAATGAGCAGGTTTAGGGTATGTTTCACAGCTGCAAGAAAATTAGATAATCTGCAGAAGAAACAAGCTTGGATCAGCCAGAAAGGACATCAAGGACAATATTCATAATGCATTTTCATAATAAACAGTCTGAAAATGTCAATGTTTTTTGCATCAAAGAAAAACTGCAAGAAATAGGAACGTACACACAGAATTTCCAGGTCAGTTAAAACCCAAAACCTGGAAAAACACCAAAGTACATTTTAAAATTCATCAGCATGTTTGGGGTAATATGCAGCCCAAGGAGATTTCTGGGATGATTCTATCACTGTCCAATTTGGAAGGTAATTTCATTGTTTGGATTTTATTGTTTGGATTCCCTGAAGGAGCAAAATGGAACAATAAGTTTCCCAGAGACCTTGCTGTTTGGAAGCTGGGCTGTCAGAGAAGAGCTCCAGAAAGTGAGACTGCAATTTAAGGCATGTTAGAATGGTCAGAGAGGGCTGGGGCAGGATTTGGGTGCAGGGTTGCAGATCCCTGCCCTGGGGAGCAGTGACAGGTATTTGCAGAGAAGGGTTCTGGAAAGTCACCCTGTCTGGAGACTCAGCACGGCTGTTAACGTGTTCCAAAACAAAAATACCTGGCATTTTGGGAAAGGTCAGACAAGAGCTGCCAGGACACAATTACAGCCTTAGTACACAACAAACAGAAATGGTTTAGGATTTTTTCAATGCCCAGGTTTTGCACTGTCTTGTATTTTTTATGGTTACAGTCAAAATTAGAGCCACAACTTGCAAATTTTCAGTCCTTTGGGATTGCATTTCAAAATGCAATAAGTGCTGAACCTCTCAAGTGTAAATAATGAAAAAAATCAATAGATTCTCTCAATCTAGGGTAATTTAAAGATTAGTTTGACCAGAATGGCAACCAAATCTCCTTTCTTTTTTTTTTTTTTCAACCCAGTAAAAAGCCTTAATCAGCCTTACTACCTGGTAGAAATATTTCCTCAACATCAACCTTGCTGAAACCTCTCTGGAATGTAAAATACAAGAAAAAGGGGAATATTTCCTGAAACAGATACTACTTACCTTGTGCTTACAGGTTAAGGGAGAGAATAGAACCTGCACAGTAGATTTAACAGTGACTTATGGCAGGATGTTTTTCTGCCATCACTTGTTCACACCATCAATGTAACAGTTGCATCACTTCTTATTGAAATGCATTTTTTTTCCAAGTCTTTAAAAGTGCTTGAAAGTTGGAGGGGTTTTTTTGAATGTAGCATTGTAGAACGTAAGGAAAAGCAACCCATTTTCCTAAGATTCCAAGCACATTGAAATTATATGTTATTAATTTTATTGGATCTTTCATAAAACTTAAGAAAAAAGTAAAGATGAGGTACTTTGGGCACTTGCAATAAGTTCCAAAATACTACAATTAAAGAGTAATATATTTTTGGTTATTGTCATTATTCATTCTAATATTAATAGTATTCTGTGTGAACTCAGCTAGACCAGAGCCATCAGTAGGTGTTAAAACTCTTATTACAGCTTCCTGAACAGATTACAAGCAGCGACAAATTCAAATTATATTTCAATTTTCAACTATTGGTTGTAATAAATAACATTAAAAATCTCACATCAGCTTCTTACCAGGTTCAAGAAGGAGATTAAAAGAAAGATTTGATCAGACACACAAACGATTTTATTATAATCCCATATACCCTGAGCCTACAAAACAAGGTTACCTTTTTACATTAATTATAGAACTGCAACCCACATTATTATAAATCATAATGCTTGGTCTTCTCTGTTAGAGTATGAAAGACCAAAAAATTCCCTCAACAAATAAAGCCTAGGAGAGAAGAATTAATCTGGCCTTGAATTTTATAATTTAAAAAGAAAATATACTATAACTTATATATGCTCATATGTATATGCTCATAATTCCTGGCCTCCTGGCTTTAGAACATCAGGCATGGAGAGACCAATTTTAACTCAAATTTCCAGAGACAAGGCTGCACAAGGCACCCACAGATGCTGCCCCATTTTCCAGGCAGCCTTAGTTTGGGCAGCTGAGAAATCCAAACCCATGAATGGTTTTTGCAGTCACAGGCTTTCCAAAATAGAAGCCAGCATTTGGTTTCCATAGAAAAGTGCTCTCAGGGGGAACAAGGCTTTGTATTTCTGAAGTAATCCACTTGTATTGAAATTTATTGAATGAACAATATTCAAAGAGAAGGTACCTGACTAGTAAATTACTAGGAAAGGACAAATATGCTAAGTGCCCTGCAATTAAAAGAAAATAAAACAATCAAATTTTAATTGACATAGCCAGACACAATGCTTTAACCATGTTTATTTAATGTCTTCATGTTACCTGTTACTTTAACCTTCAATGACTGTAAAAAGCCCCAAACCCAGAATCTTTTCTACTAAAAAGACTGCAAAATCTCTTTTTAAACAGAACTTTTCACGATTCAAATAAGTTCCAAAATAGATGGAACAAAGTAAACTCAGAATGTTTAAGAATTCCACATATAGCCTATGCCCTGCTTTTACTGAAAAGTGAGACTGATTTTTTTTTTTTAGATCACATTAAATAAAAGCAGTTTACCCTCTGCTATTGCAGAATTTAGCTGAACTGCACTAACAAAGAAACTTACTCAAGGACACCCTGCACTGAGAGAAAAAGCCACAAGATGCAGATCTCAGTAAAAGCAGAATTGTTGGGTACATCTGTGATCAGACTTGGGCAGCCAAGAGCCAGCTGTGATGTACTGACACTGATCCAGCTTCTCACTGCCTGCTCCTTGGGATTTGTCAGGGTGTGGGATGTGCTCAATGACTTCAGTTCAAAACTCAACCACTTCTTCTGATGCATGTCACACATTTGTTATCATAAAGCATTGATAAGTGTCATAGGAAGAGAGATGACTCCCAGAAAACTAGTGAGGCCTAAGAGAAGCTGAAAGCAGAAATTAATAAAACACTGAGGCACACTTTAGTGGGACAGCTTCAGCTCTGGTGAGTCTTTGAAGAAATTGCTGTATGCACTAGTTTTACCTTGAAGTTTGCAATTAAAACTGTTTTGGTGATATCATGCAGTCTGAAACAAAAACAACCAGTCTTGCATAGGCTACAGCAGGCAAGGAGTTTGTCAGAACATCAGTTGAAACAGCAGGTTCCATATCATTAACTCAGTTTATATTGTGCCCCAGAGATTTCTAAAGCAGCACAATGGTGTGCATCACTGTGTAGGCAAAAGAGAAAAGACAGATGTTGAAGTGACCTCTTCTCACTGCAATCTACCCACCATACCAACAACTGCACCAGGGATGTCTCTGAAGGTGCACAGGGAACTCCACAAGAATAAAAATGAGAGGTGAATCCATGGAGATAACGTCACCTGATTCACATTGCAAAGAGACTGCCAAGTTCTTTGTGGGAAAATGTTTTGGGGGTTAATTAATAATGACCAAAATCACTCTCTAGTATAAGCAAATTATTTCTGACCAATCCTAAAGAGGAAAAGACAAAACAGAAGAGACACTGATATTCTAATCCAGCATCATTTAAATCATCTGGGAAAGCTTCAGTGAGGGAGCTTTAATATCGAGAGATCTCAAGCAACATCATAAAAATGTGCAACTCTGCTGCAATTACCATAAGCATAATTAATGTAGTTTGAAACTTCTAGTGTCTGCAGGAATTTGAGAAGCCAAAGCAGAAAAGCAGTTTAATTTTTAATGGTTAGTATTATGTTTTGCTTTTAGGGTTGACTGGGCATGCATTTAGTGCTGACATTATAAAATAATTAAATTGGAACTTAAGAAAAACAAGGCACTGTGACTTCCAAATGAAATGGCAGAAAGAAAATGATGGATAAACAGGTCACACTAACAAATCCTGGAGGAATTTACACTGCTATGGTCTTGTACTACCAGGGGCTCCATGCTAAGAATGTCAGATACTGAAAGCTCAGCAACAGCTCAGCAAGTACCAAAGAGGCTGCCCAGATGAAGAGCTCACTCCTGCAGCAAAGCTCCTCAGTGGCATAAAATGAACAGACATGGCATCAAATCCCCCAGACACAGCAGTAAAATTTGTTTGGATACCAACACACACATCTCTTCAATCTGCTTTACCTCTTCCATTCAGTTTGGGTTTTTTTTAATATCTCTCCACTCAGTCTATCATCTTTACTGTTGCTGACCGATTTTTAAAGCTGACAAGAATTTGATTGCAATGAGAATTAACCGTATTTTTTGCTAAACTTGAGGAAAAAACTATTTTTGGGAATTCTCTATTTGTCCATCTTTCTCTTCTTTTATGTGAAATAACATTTGTTACAATTTTGCAAGAACAGCCTCGGCTGTGGCATTATACTTAATCAACAGAAGAAATAGTTGATTTTGGCAATATTGATCAGAACATCCAAGGACAATTAAGCTTTTAGGCTTACCACTTAAAGCAATTATTGCTGTGTAAAGAGTCTAATGATCTATTAGTCCTTTTTGTGAACCTTGCTATCTTGTCCTCATCTGTGCTAACACTCCACATAGCCTAGCAAAGCTACATAAGTGTTGGAAATGTTTCACTGGTAGGTAAACAACCAGAAGTCCTAAATGACTGAAGTGATTGAACTTGTGTGTAATTTTAACGTTATGAAGGCACTAAGGCTGGTTCTGTGCCTGAAGCTGTATGGCCTCTTGTTTATATATATATATATATATGTACAGGAGATTCCACTTCTGTAAGAAACAGGAGGAAAACAAATTGGCTTTTACAAATTCTCTGATAAGATCTAACCCAAGGCATACTTAAACAAACACTATTGGGAATATTGTTTGAATCATTCTAACACTGTCACTGATCTTTCAGAGCTGGGTATTTGGATGTCCACCCTCATCAGGGCTGTGCCATCTGGCACACACCACCTGGCACAGCTGGGCTGCAATGGCTGAGGATCACACCTTCATTAAACACATTTCATCTGGCCCACAGGGATGCCAGCAGCAGTGGACAGCAGTGGCAGGATAAACACTTGCACACACGCTGCACACACGCTCCCTCATGGGATCTGCAAGGCGTTTGCAGAGCTTATAAATCCAGAGGATGTGGCAGAAAGTTGTATTAATATACACACTGTACCCATTTCTTCCAATTATTCTGATCTTAGCTTCTTTTTCTACCACTTGTCCTGCATCTCACAGTTGTTCTATGGCAATAATTTACAAATCCCACCAGGACTTTGTATATGTTGCATTTTCAAGCACATTGGAAGGTTTCTGTAATGACTCTGCACAGTATTCACTGCAAAAGTCTTCAACCCTTCAGCAAAATTTCAGCCAAAGCTCAGACCTTGTGTTGTGCCACCGGATAAGAGGAGGAAAAGATGAAGGCTTTATTCCTACTGGCAAATAGAGTAGCTTATGGACTTTTCTTTGAACTGCTCTTAACATTAAATTATCTCATAATTCAAAGCAAAATATCTCCATAAAACCAGCACAAAAATATTTATCCTAGTGAAAAGGGAGAAAAGAAATTTATACAAGCTTTGGGATCTGCAATACCTTATTCTAAAGCCAGACAATTAAGAAGTCATCTTGTTGATCATCAGCTATGTGGTCCAAAATTAATATTTATTATTATGGTCTTCAAACATGAACATAAGCAGAGCATTTCTTTCCAAGCTACTCTAGTTCCTTCTTATTGCAAAAGTGGAAAAAAAATTGATTAAATGAATTTGGTTTTCAAATCTTTTGGGTGTCTTTCTTTGAATTCTTTTTCTTCTTTAGCATGCCATACTTCTTATTGGAACACAATAGACAATAACTCACCAAACCATGTTCAGAGGAGGAATCCTAGGTGGGATAAAAGAAATGAAAGAGCTGCATTGAATAGAGGGGAAAGGAATCTATAGCAATGATAATTACGTGAAAGTTCATAAATCATTGTCAAGATCTCTCTGCTAGCACTCCACAAATATGACTGGCATCTCATGTAATAATACTTCAAGGTCAAGTACTTCTGCCTTTTGCATTTTTATTCTCTCTCAGAATTTTACTTCCAAGCCTGCAGCCTTCCATTTTTGCATTTATGTTGTGGAAGTACAACATACCTGCTGAAAACATAGTGGTCTAATCAATTGCCTTGCCTAAAATGTGATCATTCAAGCAAATCCTGAGGAAACACTTAACAGCATCCTAAACTGATGAAAATCATTCTTACTGGAAAAAAAAAAATACAGTCACACAAACAATCCTGGCCAAAATTAAAACTGTGTTTGTAAACCACCAAAGATTTGTGTTGAATTTTCCCAAAGCTGGATGTGAAAGTTTTTCCCCTGGCTAGATATTTGTAAATCTTGTCTGCCTGGCTCTTTGTTGTTCCCATTTCAATTTTAGAGTTGGAAATGGTCATGTGATTTCCAATGTAACAACTGTCGAAAAACCCTTATTAATTTCACAACAAACACACCAAATCAAATCAAAACAACAAATTCACCAAACCCCCAATTTCAGCCTTGCCTTTGTGCTCACAGTGAGTTCAGTGATGGGAAAACAGATTCAGTGAATCTTTTAAACTGCAGGGACTGCTGTGGCCAGCTGCCCAACATATGGACAACTCTTCATTGAACCAAAATTGACATTTGGGCATGCCAGTGCAGATACATATTCTGATTATTTTCATAGATTTCTTCTGTATATTCTTTTTCAGTTGGTAAAACTTCTTAAAACTAAAATCTGTGTTCACTTCATGCATTGACAGTTCAGAAACAGTAAATGCTAACCAACAGTGTGGAATTCAGAAAGCCACCTGCATGTGGGAAGACTTTTGGTTTATGCACTAAACTGGTAAAAGTAAGAATCAACACCCAATATCCAATAATCCTAAAACCTAATATCTAATAATCACTAATTACAGTGAGAAAAAGTACCTTTTTTCTGTTATGAATACATTTTAAGCCATTATGAACATGTTTTAATGTGCCACCTGATATTTACTTGTTAAAGGTCTATACATTATATAGTGCACTGGGTACACACACACACACAGAACCACTGTCAGGTGAAAACATTCAGCTTTCCCCAATAACCCAAGAATGCAAGGTACAGCTGGATTTCCAAAACAGAGACACCTCTGTTATCATACAAACACTGGTAATTTATTTTGTTGTATGCATCATACCACCAGTATGATACCACAAATAAATGAGAAAAAAAAAAGGTGAATTTTAGTTAGTCCTGAGGCTGCTCTCTGTTCTGAAGTTTTTTCTGCTGTTCCCTTCACCTCATTCTCCTTTCAGGGATCACTTCTAAGCAGAATACCATTATTTTACTTAGCTAACCCCCTCAGCTTCATTTTCTCTGACTAGCAGTGTCCCCTGGAAGCCCTGGAGCTCTTTCTCAAGCCCTGGAGTTTTTCATAAACTGCCTCCTGCATGCAGCAGAAGTGCCAATCTGACCCAAATGCTATATTTTGCCTATTTGCCAACCTGCATCACAGCTTAAAGACTGCACACAGATTCAGTGATGAACATGAAGACACAGACTAAAGCACTTTTTAAAAATTACTATAATGAAAGTAATCTCAAGGAATGTTGAATTATTAATGTATGGCTAACCTTTTAGCTTTCCTTTTCAGTTTTCACTTTGATCTAAGCATACTTCTTTCATTAAAGAACACCCAACCCGTTTTAATTTGCCACCTTCATTTTTCAGTTTCTTCACTGTGGTCTGGATAAGCCTAAATCATCTCAGATGATGTGAGAGTTAGCACAATTTCCACAATATTCACTTGGTGTTCAAAATGCTTGAGATGTACAGGCACCAACTATTCAGCTTCACCTTCTGCTCTTTTCCTTCTGCTGCTGTCCTTTATTATTTCTCCAAAACAGAGAGGTTTTTGTGTTTTAGCTGGAGTTGAAATTGGGGTGATTTTTTTCTGGCTCTGAAATCAAAAAGCCTCCACCTCACATAAATATAACCCATCAAGGCCCTGCTGCACACAGCAGCTTCATCAGCTGATGGCAACAAAGATCTCAGAACAGTATTTAGCTGTCTGTTGATGGCCAGCTAAACAAACAGCACGAATGATTTTATTTATTTCAGACTGTACCTTTAATATTTGATGTACTGAATGAACAATGTAAGCAATAAAGCTTGGCAGGGGAAATACAGGAGATACAGAGAAAATTAAAAGAAGGGCAGACAAATCAGAAGGCTGTGATGGAGAGCACTCATAATTTGTTTTTTCATATTGCACACATACAGGGCTAGGCATAATCCAGGGCCTTAGACCAGGCTTATCTGGAATTAAGAAACCTTTTGTTGTCCATGCAGCTGCAGCCTCTGCCCTCCCCAGAGCATCTCCCGTGCTGGGCTCTCCCTGGCAGAGTGCACGGGAGGCAGAGCTCTCTTACCTGCTCCATCACACTCACTGCCCTCTAAAGCACGCACTGGTTTGATGCCTTTACTCCAAACTTTTAAGACCAGATAAATTCTACTCCCAGAGAAAATTGCAGGGTATTTCCCCAGTAACTTCAGTGCCATCAATATCCAGCAGCTTAGAGAGGCAGATCCTTTTGTTACCGTCCCCTGATGTTTCTACTTTTAGCTCCCATCCCTCAAGGCAGGTGAGTAACTACTAAACACTCGTGCTGAGGAATAAACTCTTCTCTTCTCTAGTCTTGGAATACTCTTGGCCAGTTAAAGGCCATACAACTCTTTACAAACCTCCCCATATCCAAAATAATATTCTGCATTCCACAGCGTTCACCAAAGCATATGTATTTACGCTATAATTCATGGTAGACATATTTCGTAAAAAGCACATTTATAGGGTCAAATATTTCATAATGAGAAGATTTTTATTGTATATTGATTTCTATAATTGATAGTAAAGACATCCAGATAAGTTTCAGACAAAGATAAAGACTTATCAATAGACTTGTTACTATTTCTATGCATCTATGAAAAAAAGTTGTTGGTGGGATTCTCTTTAGCATTTGTACCAGCCACAGAGACAGTCAGCTTGCTAGACTTTGCATTAAATTTTTGGTTTTGTCATTTCAGAGGGAGGTGAAGCATCCATCCTGATATGTTCCTTTAAACCACTGTCATACAGAACAGAAATACCCACATTATTGGGAACTGTGTGAGGAAATGTCTATTACATATGTAGAACTCACAGTGCTGTTTAAACAGTGTTAGAGTGAATTTCCCTACTGAATCAGAGTGCCTTTCAGTGTTAAAATGATCACTAACCACTTACAAAAATAGATGTATACTTATTTCCATTTTAGAAGAATAGCAGTTCTATAGCAATTCATTCATTTGAGAGCTTAATAGAGATGAATATTAATTTTGCCTTTAACTCCACTTACAAAAAACCATACAACTTGTACCTAGTGACTTTGTTTCACATAAATTAATTACCTACAGAGAACATCAGAATATTGATTTTTCTTCATTTCAGTTTCAAAAAATAACTGTTGTTAGTTGTTCAGAATGCCTTGCAAAGCAGAGCCCTTCATTAATGGTGAGGATGAAGCTAACTATGCATCACGTGATTTGACATGAATAATTACTATTAGCATGATGAACACTCATCACATAGTTATAGTATTACTTCCTTTCATTTCATTTATTTTTTTTAGTTACACTTGAGAATGAACTCTAAAAAAGACAAGCCAGGAAGAGAAGGAAATGAGCCTAAGGTTAACAAGAGCGATTTGTTTCAAGAATGAAATGGTGGTGATTGAAGCAAAGTAAGAAATATTGCTTTAGTTTATCTTGTTCCAGAAGATCAGTGCCAAGGAAGGAGATTTCTGAAGAGGGAACAACCTACATTGTCACAGCCTTCAGCCTAAACCATGGCAATGGCTTAGGATTGCAATTCCAAATAAATTACAGTCATTAAGGCTCAGATTTTGAAAAGGAAGCAAGAAATGCTTATATGATGTCTTGCAGATTTTGTCTGGTTTTTGTCTAGTTTTTGTCTGAACAAACAAAAAACCCAGCAATATGCTGAGGTGAATGTATAGAAAAGTAAAAGAGATGGATTTTGCACTCAAGTTGTTTAAAAGATTGCTCTTAAACTTGTCTAAAACATCTTCTAAGCAGTGGTGACACAGTAGCAAATTAAGAAAACCTTTTAAGTGCTGTGGCTTGCAGGAAAATTACTGAAGAAATGGAATCTTTTTCCCACTTGAAAGAGAAGTTCCTGCAGCTCTGCAGCTCGGTTGGTGTTCTAATTACACTTTGGCACAGTCACTCACAGTCAGTGCCCAGTGGATGCTCAGTTACAGAGGGCAGCATGATCAGCTCTTCTGAGTGTGAAAATTTGTAATGATGCCAGTATTTAGATGTTTTGATCAGAACCAAAATTTAGGTTAACACCACTGCAAGATTTGCTGAATATCTCAATTTTTCTTGCAATCATAGTCAGCCAGGAAAATGCTATTTAACTACTCTCTAGTGACAGACTGTTTCTCTACTGAAGAAAAGCAATAGTGTTACATCCACTGGTTTAATTTTCACTAAAAATAAAAAAGAACATACTTACATTAAGAAACTCCACTTCTGTAAATGGACTGGAAAAATAACTTTTAAAACTAAACTTTCTATTTTAGAGGACAAAGCATTCCAGTTCCAGATATGCTTAATGGCAACCGTGAAGTATATGGATCAATAAAATACAGTCACTGTCCATCAAAAATATGAAGATAAACCTAAGAGCTGTGCAGTGAAGCATAGAAAGACCTGTCTTTTCTTCTTGAATGTCACAGAGAAAAATAAGTAGTTCAAAACAGTAGAACAAATGGTTGAGGTTATGTAAGAGACTGACAAAACCAAATTGTCATGTTTGCATTACTAGGAAGAGCTATAAAGATCCATTTAGAATTAGCTACAAATTAGCATTTCATATTTTAGGAGTTGGTGAATGTGCAAAGATAAATACAGATAAGAAAAAAAATACAAGTAGGCTTCAAAACGTGCCCACACTGATTTTTTTATAAAATACATAAACACTTCAAAGAGTTCAGTTTCAGATGGATCATGGGAAAGTTAGAAAAAGCTTGCCTTTGATCCTATGTGTTTCTTAAGAGTTGATTAAGGGAAAAAACCAACAAACACCAACACCCCACTGCACCCACCCCCTAAACCTTGTCCAATAATCTGTTTATTATCAAGCAACCACTCACCAGTTCTCTGCTGAGGAGTACTAGGGTAGAAATGAGCAGCATAAGCCATGGATTAACACCCTTTTTGCTCATAAAACAGAATAAAAGCATGGCTTATGTCCTCAAAGCTCACAAGTGGGAGGGAAGAGCAGGGTTTCCACTAAACTGAGCTGTTCCTGAAATGCCCCACATTCCCAAAAGGTAAGCAATTAACATGGAGTTCTATTCAGCCAACCTTCTAACCCTGAACAAATTGAACATACAGCAAAGGCTATAACCATAACTTCAATTCTGTGAATTTTCTCTTTTTACCAGTAAGGGAATTAAATGCTATAAAGCACAGTCAGCCCCAGTTCTCCAGAACAGAGCTGATGGACCATCTCAGCTTTCCTGATGTCTGCTGGCCAGCTGCAATCAAAATGGGGTCAATGCCACAGGAGAGCTGGGCCCTCCTCCTCCTCTCAAATATCTGAAGTTCTTTTTCCTAATAGCTTTTTTCCCCCTTCACTTTAATCTGTAAAGATAAAAATACAACAGAGCTCTGCAGCATTAATTCCATTTCAGCACAGCTTTTAAACCCTTCAGAGACTGGTACATTTTCAGCTGTTGAGGCAGCAGCCACAGTACCTGCTGAAATACTGATAGTAACTTCCATATTTTATCATGATTGTAGGCAGGCAAAAAAGAACAGCAGGGGACTCAAGAAGAGAATAACAAAAAGCTCAAAAATAAAACAAAATTCTTGCACCTTTTTGTAAATAATGTTTACCTAATAAGGACTCCTGTTCTTCTACTGAGTATTTAAACAAGGGCATTTGAAAAGCCAGTTAATGTGAGCCATGAATCATAAATGGAAAAACAATTATCTCTGACCCACACATCTACTGTCTTGTGAGGGCTTACAGAGCAAAAGAGAAATTCTACAGGAATTTGTCCCTTGGGGGAATTCAAAGCTAGGAATGGAACCAGTTTAGAAAGATACACCGGAAAAACAGCATGCAATCTAATTCTTTAAACACACAATATCCCTTCTGTTTTCTATTCTGTCCTTTCTGGAAACACACATGGTGACATTCTTGTTCTGATATTCTTGCTACTCTTTAATGAAATCAAACAGATCAGTTAGATGGTACCTTCTAAGAGAGAACCACCAAGAGAATTATAAAACTAAAAATATTTTTTTTTAAAAAAAGGCAAATGAAAAACCCATACTCCACTTAAAGGTCTTTACTTCACTGGGAATTGTTTCTAGTGGAGAAGTATTCTAAAAGTTCACTTTACATAACCTTCAAGTCTTCTCCCTCAGCCCCAAATGGTCTCCCAGCCAAATGCTTTATCTCTCCTAAGAATTGTGCCTTCAGAAAACAAGACTATTTTAACTGAAAAGGAAACAATGATGAATATTTTTTAAAAATACAGTAACAAGGTTTCCATGGCAGTTGTGTTGGCACACACATGGTAGTTGTGTTTTGATTTTTATATTAAGTTTACCTCTTTTCTATGTTTCCTTTCCAAGGATGGTCTTGCTCTTTTCATGAATATTCCTGCAGTGCGTGGGGCTGCATTGTGATGTGGCCAACAGGCATCAGCCATTTACAGTGGGAAGGCAGCACCAGTGGAAACCACAGATGCATCCAGCCTGGAATTTTGTTTTTAACAATGGGCAATGAGGAAGGAACGTATCCTCAGGTGAGAGGGTAAGACAGAGATGCACTGATGGTTGAATTCTGCTTGCATGACCTTTATACTCTTTGGCAGCCATTCAGCCTGTGGGCAGGAACAGCAGTCAATTAGCTTCAATTAACATTAGAAATTATCTGTGTAAGATTCTAGAATTACCTTACCTCAGGATCCCACTTCTCCCCCTAAGTGGTGGGTAAATGCAGTGGAAAATACGTGTTTACAATATTTTTGTGAGCATTCGAATGATGGATCTGGTGCTGGCAGTTTTGCATCCCCACAGAGAGAAAACCCATTTGAACAAACGAGACAATCAACCATGTGCAACTTCAACACCTTGCCCACAGGTAATATTTGCACATGTTGCAAACTTTCAAATAGTTGAGATGTCCCAATTTTCACAGGTTTATGTTTTTAATAGGCTAGTGGATGACTTCCTACACTGCAGAAAGCATTTTCAACTCCTAGGCTGCGGGGCTATGGTGGAATGCGAAGTATTCAGGGGAATGCAAATAACAGAAATTACCCAGGTATACTTTATTTCTTCTAATGTATATTTATTTTAATGTAAAATGGGGAGAAAGAGACAAAAACCTAATTTAAGATCTTGTTTGGGTCTTATTTTATCCCATGCTTTGTAATTTTACCAAATTCCATCCTCTCATCACCTTTTTAAAACAAAAAATATTTTGAAAAAACCCTTTACATTTGCTGTACTGGACATGCAGCAACAAAAATCATGGACCTAAACAATGTAGGAATAAGAATAAGTACCTAGATATAAATCAAGTGTATATTCTAAATTGCTCATTTTACTCTGCCCAAAAAACCAAACTTTTGTAAGTTGATATCTTTTCTTCTTAGTCCTGGTCAGGTCTGGACTGTTTGATCACCATAATTTAGGAGAGACTTAAAGAGACATCCTAATGAGGAATTCTGTAATTGCTGCTTGCCAAGAAATCAATCAAGTGATCTCTTTCAAAGTCTATCACTAACCTCATTAAAGCAGTGAGGACTGAAGCTGTGACTTTCTCAATCCATTCCCTCGAGGCCACCCTGAAGTGTCTCAGTGAGGAGCACTGAGTGCATCCCCAGATGTGCAGAATGGTCACTGGCTCGGGGCACAGATCCTGGGGATCTCATATGGTCACAGAGATAAAAAATGCATATAAGGGTGTTTTAAAGGCTTCCTTTAATTGCTGCAGTTTGCTGTGTAACACTGGAGCAGCCAATGTCAGCTTCACCTTCCAGGCTCCCAGTCTTTATCTGGCTCCCAGGTACTACCACAGGGATTCATCCTCATGACTGGCAAACAGCTGCTGGGAGGAGCCCTGAATCAGGACAGCAAGAGGCAAACAGACTGGCAGCAGGCTGTGTTTAAAGCACAGGTGCTCTGGAAGATAAGAAAGCCCAAAGGAAGTGCTAAGAAGGAAGGTGATGGATGCAGCACATTGCAGTGTGCTCTGTTCACCTGCCTGCTGGAGCAGGCTCAGTCAAAGCTTGCTACTCCCTCTGCCTCTCTCAGAGCTGCTGCCACTCTCTGATCCCCTCCTGTTCTGTCCCACATGGATATGAATTGACTTTAAAGTGTCACACATGCTGCCACACTTCCAATAGGAATAATAGAATTTATTTTCTAATAACAGCATTAAACTTACAAACTACAGATGGAATTGTCCAAGAAATTGGTATGTACCAACACAATTCCAAAGGCCAACTTTCCTGCACTGTATAAAACCAAATGGCTGCTGTAATTAGTGCAGCTCTCCAAATGAAGAGCTTTTTCAATACATATGTTGTATCTGTCCACTCACCAGCTCTTAATCTTCTGAAAAGGTTCCCTCACCTCCAGAGTCATAATAAATTTCTAGTGAGATTTGAGTAAAGATTTTCTAGCATGAAAAAAGGTTTCTTTTTTTGTAATGACTGCATTCATTCAATATGACATCCACTCACATGCAGCAGTCCAACATAAGTCTTAAGCTCTGCTTAAAACATACTTAATCCCACAGGCCTCCCTTTGCATAAATCAGCTTGTTCTCCACATCTCACAGCACTGAATAATGACTGAACAATGTTGTCAAGAGTTGGAACCAGATATCAATTCACATCACTCAATGGAAGCATCTAAACAGCAGCCTGAGAAATATTGCCATATTACTGACCCATGACATATACAATATATCATGAATCACATTGAAAATTCAAAGGTTTCAAGAATATACACCCTGCTGAACTCAATGTTTCAGAGAGGAACTTTTTAAAAGTAGTAAATAAATAGGAAAATTTCCTACTTAGGAGAACTGTTGTTTTTAATTAGATTTGAATGTACAGGCATTTCTTTTAGATGTGCTTAGAAAGATCACATTTTAACCATAAAGAAACACTATATAAGAGAATCATCAGTGTTAATCCTACACAATGAAATGGCACAAAATAAAGGAAAGTATAACCTGACAGATGCATGTTTTGCTGTTTAATTGGTCTAACTTGACTTGGGCATCAATTCTGACCAGTCCAGTTCTGATCTAACATTTCACAAGTGAAGGATGTGGGCATAAGTTAGTCCCCAAACTCTTCTCTGTACTGATAAAAGAGACAGGCCCTTAGGAGAGAGCAAGAATTCAATTTCCTCAGCAAACATTTTCCAGGAGATCTTCAAGGGAACAGCTACAATTTAAGGCTTAGTCTTAAGCATTAAAAATGAGTGGGGAGGTGTGTGTTATTGACTCTTTCTTATCCATTATTCAGTGCTAATCAGCATATTTTGTTTTCTTGTTCAAAAGCAATGGGATAGGACAACTCTTTGCATTATTTTTAATTAACTTAACAGTATGATTTCAAAAGTCTCTATTTCTCTTTCAAATAAAGATGCAATAACTCAGAAGTAACAACAAGAAAATGTTCAACACATAACTGCAGCTGCAGGAATTATTTGGGTGCAGATATCTTTACCATAGCTGAGCTAGAGGGTCACAGACTGAGGTTTATCACCCAATAAAGCTAAAAACAGAACTCTCATAGATTTCACAGTACTATGAATAAAACAATAGTGAAAATTACTCTAAAATACTATCCAGAACAGTGTGGATCCCACTGACCTTACCGGCATTGATATTACTAAATTATTTTTAAAAAATTATTATTTTGTTTGAAGTAGTCTTCCAAATTTGAGTCACAGGACACACTGCATTAGAAAAGGATATGTGAAAAAAACGGGGCAAGGTTCAAGAAAAGCAATCACAGAAATATTTGCATGAAAACTCAGAGCCCAGTTCCCAAATGATCCTAAAATCCCCACTGGAGTTTAATTTAACACTGAAGTTACTCAAAGCAGAACTCAGCTGCTCAATGTACAGGTCTCCAAGGCCTGAATACCTGGGTGTATCTCAGTTTCAGTAGCATTGCTCAGCAGCTTTTCACATGTATGCCTAGCTAGAATTAATTTTCATAAGCTGTTCCTAGTTTGAATTCATTTTCATAATGCTGTTCCAAGGGATCTGAAAGGATTAGACATGCTTAGAAACATCTCTAAAATGTTAATTTCCTAGGTTTGGTTCCTCTAATTTTTCACTGTACAACTCCAAGGTATGTACCACTATTTGGAGAAGAATTTCAACAGATTTAAACAATTCCTCTACCTCTCCCTTGCTCCTTTTTCTCTATCCCATCATTATGGTTAAGGCATCCTCAAGAACCACATACCAGGAAGATGAATATCTTTGGTCAAAACCAAAAAATTAACCTGGATTTCTCATATCACAGTTAGTTATGCAGTATCACAGTTGCCACATCAAGACAGGAAAATTTGGTTTCCATAGGACAAAGTCCAGGTTTTCTATTGATCCCAAGAGGGTGAAAAGTGAGATTTAACCCCTACCAACAAAGACAGGAGCATTTAGAAAGTGACCTACAGATGCACACTGGGGCTGCTCCCAGTGTGAAGGACGTGACTTCAGTCTGACCTTGATGTGCAGATTTATTTCCTCTGGAAATCAGAATGGGGGTTTAAGAGGGGAGGAGATGGAGACCATGGACAAGCAGGGATCCAGTGCTCTGGTCTGCATCAACACTTGAGAGAGTTCTTGCCATAGAGCAAGTAGTAATCATTGAAACAGTGGTGTATAAAAGTAGTTAGTAAGTTACAGGAAAACTCATCTAAATATGTGATAGATTTCCCAATGAAAAAACCCTGTCCAATCTGTACATTACATCTCTACTCCTGCTGTACTTGTGTTTTTTCAGATCAGTTAGTTTGTCTTTGTCCTAAATGTTTACAGATACAGAGAATATTTTGTAAGATTTCAGATCACTTCCCATCCAGCATAAGCTTTATTTCCCAAAATAAGCACAACCAGAGAAACAGGTGGTTCAGAAAACAAATCAGAGCCAGTGAAATTACAGCAAGACTTGACTTGCCTTCAGAAGAGCCTTGATGTCTGCAAATCAGATTCTAATTTAAATCCCAGTGGGAAGCTTAAGAATTAGAATGCTTATCACTACCACGGTGTTCTGTGTGTTATTTCATTTGGATTTTGACACGCAGCATTAGAGTACGACTGGGTGAAAGAGTATAAATATATTACCATCATGCCTACCTTTATTTTACTTTTTGCAGATTCTTGCACATCTCTAACTTTACCCATGTAAATACACTGAAATCACAGAGACTATTAAGGTGATAAAGGTTAAGCAGATGCTAAGATGATTTACAAAATCTGAGCCCTAAAAAGCAAGTGGTTTCAAAAGGAAGGAGTAAACCCAGTCATCTCTGATTTCTATGTCCTCTTGTTTCTTTAAATTTCTTTACTTTTACAATCTCCCTCCTGTAGCAGCACCCAGCTCTACAGGCTTTTTTGCCTCCTTTTCTTTTTACAAACCTACTGATTAAAAAAATGGTTAACTTAATATTACACATAGAGAATCCCAGCTGAACATGTTTAATTTCTGTAACTGCCAAAACAGCTGCCAAGAGTGGTGTGTATGTCTGAGCTTCACCGAACAAAGAATCCACTGCCCTGTGCAGGACAGCTGTTCATCACCTTGGTGAAAGGCTGCCAAAGGCAGGGAAGGACCTTGTGGCCTCAGCCTCAGCACCCAGAACCTGCCCCATCAGCAGTCAGTGCTACCAGCAGAGATCCAGCTGGGCAGCCTGGACACACCATCCTTCCCCTGTACAATCCCCAGCCCCAGCCAGTGACCCCTCACCACCAATAACAAGCCATTTTTAGGTAAACTTTTCTCCAATTCAATGATCCTGTGACCTGAACCTTAACAAAAACCCAGCTCTGGTAACTTATCCACAGTGTAGTGGTACTTCCCCACCCCAATGTAAAAGGCTGTTTTCAGGTGGCACATGCCAGCTTCAGGTCTTAGCTTAGTGCCAATAGCCCCTTTCTGAATTCACACCTTACTCTAGATCATTTGTATTTGCAGTTCATGTGTTATGATTTATATATATATTATATATATATAATGTTTATACATTAAATCTACTTCAGACACTCTTTCTAGCACCAAAAATTAGCCTTTACCAGCACTTTTGGAACTGCAGCAATAGCCTGAATCTCTTCTTTCCTTTACTGTGTCTCACTCAGCCACTGAAGTCACTGACCCCAGTGCTGGGGATACCTGTCAGCATCAGTTCTCTGCTGAGCCTTGCAGCACCCTTGGAATCTGTGGCTCACTCTGAATTACATCCATATCCCATGCACTGCCCTGCACTAATTTACACCAGCACTTCCTTACTTCACTTCATCTGTCAGTACCATGAATTGAAAGATGTATCTCAGCATTTTAATCTCTGCTGATGCAGCTTCAACCTTTCAACTAGAACATTTTCATCCACCCCACAAAAGCAGTGTAGAAAATTCATAAACTAATCTAAATTCTTTTCTAACTTGAGCAAACTGTGTTGTATCATGGGAGATGGGAAAAATTAAACTCTCTTTTACTTTCATTTGAGAGACAGCATGGTACAGAACACTGACATATTGCTCTGCCACTTCCAAAAAGCACACCATTTCAACCTGCTCTGTTCTGCTGCTTTCCTAGAAATCAAATCAAATTATTTCAGTCAGAGAGGGAGCATATGCTGTGACAGTACATCTGAAAATAGTGTGCACATTGGCCAGCCCTGAAAGGAGCAAGAGCTGAAATGCAGTAGAGATGTTTCACTGCAAAAACTCCTTTGAAGGCATTTGGCAAGGAACAAGTCTGAAAGGCTTTCCTTGGCTTCCTGGGAGATCTTTACAATTGCACCAGCAGGCACACTGCCCCTGGAGTGTGCAGCCAGCCACAGGCTGGCCTGGCTGTGGAACTTTTCAATACCTTATCACAGCTCCCAGTGCAAGTGCCTGTGCTCAGCAGTGGCAGTCAGCCCTGCAAACACAGAGGGTGAATTTTTTTCCCAGTAATGGCCCTCCCCAGTGCCCTTAGGGTAGAGATTACACTGATATTTACTGTCACCACTCTCTCAGTTTGAGGGAGATCACTTCTGTTCCCACACTAAACTCTAACTCTCTATATATTTGAAGAAGACCCTCTAGTAAGACATATGACCAAAAATTATGTGGGGGTTTTGTGGTTCGAGTCTAATATAAAAACATCCTAGATTTGGACTTACTTTACAGAGTAGGCAAGAATCTTACAAACATACATGACCACATGGACATTGGTAAAGTTTTTCTACTGCGTCATCTTAGAATCTGCCACTTTGGATGACCATAATTATTGTTTTTTAAAATGCTGACTATACACTTTCATTCAGTATATAATTTAATTGTCATATCTGGCACAAAAATATCTAGGGAGCTGCAGAATAAGCAAAGCATAATATGAAACCTGAATCAAAGTAAAACTCTCTTGTGGAGTAATACGGGTATTTTCTTTTAAATATGATGGAGAAAAAATGGGGTTGACATGATGATGTTTTAAAATCAGAAACATCAACACTGTGTAGCCCTGGTGTCTTGCCTAAGACATGTTTTGGTTTCTGAAATTCCTTTTCCAGAGAATTCTCTGTAATCAGGACAAATGTTTGCATATGCTGTACATTCTTTCCCAAGGAGGGACTTTCCTTGATGTCCCTCTGGTTTGACAAGGATGCAAAGCATATATAAATATTTGTCGTGATTACAGAAAATTCTCTGGAAAAGGAATTTCAGAAACCAAAACATGTCTTAGGCAAGACACCAGGGCTACAACACTGCATTATAAGATATTCCATCTCTCTTTGTACTTTATATTCATGTAGTCTTAAGTGCTTGTGATTTCTCATCTCCAGGCATCTTGTGTGCTTGAGAACCAGAATAAATGCAAACTCAGAAGTCTTCTTAACCTCAAGATGAGGGAAATTCCATTCAATTCCTCATGACATTCTCTATTGTAATTTCAGCAGATTTGTGATAAGAATATGGAACTGCCTGTTTTCAATGACTCCTCAGCCTGCTATCTACTGGCTTGCCTATCTCCTTAATAGTGCTTTGGATTTCAGAGGATAATACTGATGGTTTCTAAAATGAAACTATCTCAGCTTTTAAAAGATATCCTCAGACATTAATTTTAAATATGAAGGAGAACTATCTGTGTTTAGCTTAAAATTGATTTATAGGATTGGATTTAATGTGCTCATTTATCACATTACAGTGATTATATAAGCTGTGAATCTTCTTTTTAGAACATGTTGTTTCTATTTCTCCAGGAAAATATTCCCTCTTTCATTTATCTGGATGTGAACAGTATGTGACAGTAAATTACACACCACAAGTTTCCACATACCATCACACTCCTCACCTTCTGATACAGAAAGCTGTCTAACAATTAAATTAACAGAAATGCTAACAAATAGGGCAAACTTGGTTTTATGGGATTATGCTGAGCAGTATAATAAACCAGAGCATGCCAAGTATTTTGAGTATGCATTTCAGACTCAACAAGACAACCAAATAATTTTCAAAAAAGGAAATTATTATTTAACATTAATGTCTTAAAGCACTTACTTGGTTTTGGGTCACAAAATCCTAATAAAAATCAGTATGGTAACATTATTTAACTGGTTCATTTCCAAGGTAATTATGAGCTACGGGATACAGACAAGCATCCAGTGGGATCTCCTAAATACCTAACTGACCCTGGTTTCTACCTGTAAATATTTTCTCTCCATGTGGAACAGAAAAGGAGGGAAAAGAGTAGTAAAACAGTTATCTCAAAAATATCACCCTACCTCAGCATAATGAAATTGGCTAAAATAAAAGAATAAAACGTGAAAATTCAGCAATATGTGATATTAAAAGAGAAAAGTAAATTAATGCCTGCAATGAATTCCACATGAACTAGATGTGTGCAAGGGATCAGGATATATGACACGACACTGATATCACATCACATCACATTACATCACACACAATGCGGTCTAAGAAGCCAGCACAAGTATTAGTCCTTTGAACTCATTCCTAACACAATTTTTTTTAGGGCAAAGTAAATATAGCTCTTGAAGACACAGAAATAGAACAGCTGAAAGTTATGCAACTAACACTCAAACTGTACACTGAAGAATTATAGATTAAAATTTAAAATAACTCAGTCAACCTGTTCAGACTATGCCCCGCCACGTGCATGAACCCAGAGCATTTACCATGGATTTTTGATTTAAAAATGCTCTCTCTAACCATTTGACACTGATATTTCATAAGGCTTCTTGGCTGCCAGCAATCACACCCATCTGTTATGCTGGCAGACTGCTCCATCACAAGGTGTGTTGGATCTCTTCATTTTAGGCACCATTGCCAGGGAAATACAAAACCCTTTGAAGCAAGTGCAAACACATTCAGAAAGTACCAGCTGAAAGCTTTTTGGGTGGGGCAACAAACTTTGGGCAGAAAATAAAGAACAGAGGAAAGAAAAGTAATAGGTCTAAAGAATGTAATAGCTCTGACAGCAGTCTTACCTTTGCTTGAAGAAGTGAGCAAACACTGGAGAGAGTCATTACCAAGCAACAGCTATCGTGCTAAGTGATGCTTCCCATGAGACACATACTGCAGGCAATAGCACTGTCTTCTTTTGCTTCCACAGAGCTTAAAGATCACTTTCTGATTTCTCTTTCACATATGTGCACACATAGCTATGCTCACTTATAAATACACATGCATTTACTGAACATATACATATGTATAGAAACAACAAGTATTATACACAAACAACAAAGATGTGCATGTAATATATACAGATGTATGTGCATATATACATACATAATTTTTACTGACAAGCTCGCTGTGGTTCATTACAACTAAGGAGCAAAATCTACTTTGCTGTGAAGTCTTTTTGTTTTTCCCTGGGGGAGGAGGTAGACACTCAATGCTTCTGCATAGCAAACACATTTTCCTGCACAGTTACAAGGGAGAAAAGCCACACAAGAGAGTGTGGCTAATCCACTGAGACAAGTTCTGTATGTTCTAGAAAACCACTGCAGCTCCGACCTTGCTTCCTTTTGAAGGACAATTGGGAAAATGTCTTCACTTGGGCAACAGTTTTTCCAGCCATCATCTTCTTGCTACTGGTTCAGAAAGTTCTAATGGTGCTAATGGTGCAGAAGGATTTAAGCATGGAAATCTCACTGGAATTTTTGGGATTTTTTTTTCTCTGCAACTATCAAGAGATCCTTAAAATAATTTTTCCGCTATAAAATGTGGTATCTGCTTGCCAAATAATTTTCAGATTATTTCAATTTACTCCGCTAAACAAACTCAGCTGTGTCACTCCTCAAGGCCTCAGTAAAACAGTCTAAGAGAAAACTTTGAAAAAATCATTCCTAAATTTTAGTTTCCTTTTTATTTATTCCTCTGCACTGTCAGTCCCCCAAAAAGAGTAAACTGACAGGAACAAAGGTCAGTATTTTCACAATCACTTATAGATACTTGGGCTTTGCTCTCCAGAAAAGTGGTGACTGTGCATATTTCTCTTGCTACAGAAATTGTTAGAGGAAACTACAACATATAGTATTAGATGTCAAAATGACAGGAAAATGTGGGAATATTGATCAAACCAGAAGGAAAATAAAGGTCTGGAGTAGAAAGGAATACTTTAGCTAAAGTAGTGAAACAGCCATAAATATTTCATTTTTAGTACTATTTTTGTAAGAGCGATTCCCTGAGGTTTCAACCAACTACTGATACTTTGTCATTTCTACTTATTTGAGGTATGTGCCACAGAATCTTCACTCAAGAAGCCCAAAGCTTCAATTTACTCACCAGAGAACAGTTCTTCATCTATAATTCTGCTGGTTTGTTGATCACTGTCTTTGTGAACTTCAAATTATAGGGGTCTCTTCTTAGTCTGGAGGCAGACAAAACAATTCACTTCTTGCAATTACATTCCTGATTTTTGAACACAAAAATACCTATTTTGAACATAAAAATACATACAGCCTGCAACTGCTCCAAGAAAGACTAGAGTGTATCAAAATTCAATTCAGAACATGACTCCATCCCTTTGACTGCTGAAGCAATGCTTTCCAACAAGATTGTTTTACAAATATTGTACATTAATGCCAATGTGAAATGATGTCAGTGTGTGGCTGTACAGTGAGACTCTGCAACTTAGAAAAGAATAACTGTATTTCTGCAGTGTGATAGTGAGAAATGAGGACTGAAAGTAACTGAGTGGCATCCAACTTCCTCAGACTTCAGAGCTTTCACATGCAGAGAACCAAGTTCTTTTTTCTTTTTTTTGTTTTATCTTCTTAAATATTGCTTTTCTACCCTAATTATAAAAGACGAGTTTTCCACAAACATTCATATAAATTTCAATTTCAATTCACTTATCAGATTCCTGTAACATTGCAAAATGGTAAATAGTAGACAAATTAATAAAATAATACAATTTCTAAACCGATTTTTTATTATTATTATTATTATTATTTTAAGCTGTTTTCATCTGTGGGAGATGAGCCTATATCTGAATCACAAATTGGCAGCTATATGCATAGAATTTGATGTGGAAAAACTGATAGAGTTGCACAAGTCCCAGTTTCAATTTTAAGGATGATAATGCTTTTGGCTTCAGATCTTAAACCAGTAAACCTCACAGTACAGGTGAAAAGTATCATAACCTGCACTAGTATATTTTCAAGGCTTTCATCACAGAAATGGGAAAGAGAGTAGCCTTGTAAGTCAGTCAGGGCATTACATCCCACAATTAATTATTTGCCTTCTTTGTTATTACATGAACAGTTCATTGAGAAGTAAAAATCTCTCTTCTTCCCAAATTCCACTTTTTTCCAGTACCTCTTTCAAAAGTTACTTGTAGCATCATCAAGCACATGAAGTCATACCCATCTCTAGTGATATTTGTGGAACTGATATAGTTCTGGTTCTGAACTGTATCATTTCATACTGAAAAAAATCATTTCATATTGAAAAAAAACCAATCAGGGAACTATTTCTCCCAGAGCTTTTCATACTACTCCTGCTATACCCCAGGCAAATTACATTCTTTGCAAAAGTAACTCATAGAATAATTTTCCCAGAAAGCAATCAATAAAAGCTCCCCTCATGCCCTTCCAGCTCTTTCTGCTTTCCTGAGAAATAAAGCCACTAGCTGTGCTGGCACATTTGACAGATGATTTAAGGGAATTTTTCTGAACATATTCCCTCTCTCTTAATCATAAAAGTTGCAAAACTGTTATTCTGTAGACCCTATATATTATTGAAGTAGGTTCAACCTTTCAGTAATCCTGGAAACACAGTGACTGACTCAATCCTGAATGAAAGCAAACCAGCCCAGCTGGAAACCTAAAAATGTATGACAAAGTCACACTGAATGTTCAGAAAAAGTAAAGAATTTTCACCAGAGTTAAGGAGTATTTTCTCTAAATGAATAATAAGAATTGCATTATTGCTGCACAGCAAATACAGACACAAAAGATCCTCTTCAAGCTTTAGGAGATTACATACCTTTTTGTCACTTAGTTTTTGTAGTATGTATTAGTTTTGTAGTATGTATTTTAAAAATATCTTACATTTGCATTAAATTATATGTTATATATATTATAT
>VWYP01010922.1:0-26568 GCA_013400435.1 Pycnonotus jocosus | reverse complement strand
CTGGCACCCAGCCAATCACTCGACAAGCCAGGTTTGGAGTGATTGACAGAGCCCCAGGGGTGGTAACTAATGATTGACAGAAGACCAAAGGTGAGTATGGGGAAGGGGTACGCAGAGGAATCATTTACAGAACTTAATAATACTCAAAAAACCTGGGAGAGCTAAAATGCACCACCACACTAGACCATTCACTTCAAACTTCTTATGTATCTACTTTAAAAGTTTTGATATTGGGTACACTGTGTATTATTTATGTTTCTGCTGCATGGATTTATGTTGCTATAAAGACTATCTGTAAAGTAAAAAACATGCATTTGAGAATATTATTTTCTTTTCTTATATTTTTTTACCTGTTTGTGGATACTGTTTAAAACAGTACATGTTTTAAAACAAAATTCTACTTCAAATGACAATTCCTTTCTCCCAGTCCAATATCATCAACCACACATTTAGAGGAGAAGCTATAAAAAGGGAGTGCAAAGTGAAATGGCAGGATCTCAAAAGAAAGAAATGAGATAACGCTTGCACTGTATTGCCTTTTCTTTTGTAGAAGTTATTTGAATAGTATTGATTTTGAAACATATCTGAAGAATGTCTCCAGTCTCAGTTAGATTTCATTTAGTACTTACATCTGGGCTGTTTGTTCCTCATGTATCTAGTCTTACCTTTTGGTGTGAGTCACAAATCAAGGATATTTTTTATACCATTGACTTGAGCCATTTTATTGTTTTCCTTCTCTCTTTGGCAGAACAATGCACTACACTAATAACTGTAACTTATTGTGTGTTGTAGCCCAGCTTTCCAATTAACAAATGAAGCAGCAACTAAATTAGTAGTCCCTAAAGATTTCTCACAACAGGTAATGTGACATTCATGTGGACTTTGTTCCATGGTTGTCACGGTAAAATTCCATTCAGCAACCAAGCCCCACCTGGCCTCTCACCCATTTCCCCTGCATTGAGATGAGGGAGACAATCAGAAAGGTAAACCTGATAAAGCTTGTGATTGAGATTAAACAGTTTTAATATATAAATGAAAAACTGTGCACAAGCAAAGCAAAACAACAAATTTTCACTACTTCCCATGGGCAGGCAGGTGTCTAGCAGTCCCCACAAAAACAGGGATCCATAATGCATAGAGGCATCTTGGGAAGACAAACACCATAACTCCCAACATTTGCCCTTTTTCTTCTTCCCTGCCCTGGCTTTTGACAGGATAGAGTTAATTTTTGCACACTTTTCTAATCTGGGTCACCCATGGTGATGAGAGGAGAGGAAGATTTATGATGAATGGCTGTGGTAATCTGGCTTGTTCAGCTGAAAGAGGAGACTGAGAGACAACTTCTTTGTGGGCCACAGCTTCCTCATGAGGGGAAAAAGAGGGGTGGGCACTGATCTCTTCTCTCTGGTGACCAGCATCGGGACACAAAGGAAACTGTATCAGGGCAAGTTTAGGTTAGATAATAGGAAGAGGTTCTCCCCCCAGGGGGTTGTCAGGCACTGGAATAGGCTTCCCAGGGAAGTGGTCACAGCACCAAGCCTGACAGAGATCAAGAAGTACTTGGATAATACTTTCAGGAACATGGTGATTTGTCATGTGATGCTCTGCAGGGCCAGGAATTGGACTTTTGATGATCCTTGTGGGTCCCTACCAACTTAGGACATTCCCTGATTCTCTGTTTGCAATGCTCCAGAGATCTCAGTGATGCGCAATATGAATCAGAGGGAAGAAAACGCCAATAAATAAAAACAGAAATACTATGACAAAGGTTCCAAACCCTCAACTTTCAGTATAGACTCACTCCCATATCTTACATGAAAAATCTGGAGAACAATATTTATTTGTTGTTATTTTTCTTATGATCTTCTTTCCAGTTGCGAGTGTGGGAAGCCATTCCTTTCTTCTTATTTTTCTTCTTTCTCTTTGTGGCTCCAAATCTCTGTGACTACTGTGACACTTGGTTTCAGGCAGTCATTACAGTTTTCAAATGTGATGTTTCCAATAGGGAGAGTAGCTTTCCTTACTCCACGATGCTGCATCGCCCCTCATGCCAGATATAGGTGTATTGACCATCTCTTCTTTCATGGGCAGCTGCATAATGGAGGGAAGGAAATGTAGAAACATTGATAAAAAAGTGTATTTATACCTTCATTTGACTTTTCCATTACTGGAAATCAGTAAGGAAGAACAGGATTCAGCAATACATGATTAAGAATCTACCATAAAACTATCTTGAGTTGCACAACTACTGTGGTTATCCTTAAGTCCTGGTATGGATGATTAATAATTTCACATGTGAAAATATTGTTTTCATAAAATCATTCAGCCTGTAATATCCAGTTCTCAATGAGATAAAGATTATTATTGTTTGAATTAAAATTTGCAGAAGACTACAGTCCTAAAAATATGTGAATGTGATTGAACTGCTGATTGAGTCTAAATACATAGTCTTGGGAATTTCTTCTGTTGGATTTCTCTTAAGCAATGTTTATTCCTATAATGCAAGAAATATGGCAATCCAGTAATGCAGAACACAGATCATCAATTGCATCAATACTTCCATTCTATAATTGGTAAAAAAAAAATATTCAGTGAGAAATTCACTCATATCCGGTTTGTATAAAACTCTTAAGAGATCCCAACCTAAAATCAGTACATAAATAAGAAGTTAAACCAGTCTTTAAATAAGTCATTCATCGGAAAAAACAAACAAACAAACAAACAAACAAAAAAACAAACAAAAAGTTGATTTGTAAGGTTTCCAAGAGGAATTATAATAGAAGAACACAAAATTCCGCCTGAATGTTTTCCTTAAAACCAGCTGGTTGGTTTCCAGTTATGGAGTGTTTTTTTATGAAAATAAGTTAGACTACAAAGAAAGAAAAAATACAGCTACCATCTTTCAATGTTCAAAGCTTTTTAAAAAAGTCTTCACTTTTTTGTATCATTTTTTGATCAAAATGTTTCCTACCAAAATTAAGAGGTGATTTTTTTAGTCAAACTATGCAATTAATCAAAAGTGAAAGGGAGATAAAGAAATAAGAACTGTATTTTAATTTTCCTCTGGCTGTTTTTATTTCATGTGCCCAGATTAGTTTAAGCACAGGTAACTATATTGTTCCTTGGTACAATCCTTCAGTGGATTACTGTGCAATGCTAAGCATAACCCTATTTTCACAGTCTCATAAATACATGCAAATACCAAAGGCACTTTTCATTTAAGTGGAATTTGTATTCCACTGGAAACCATTATATACTTCCTATCTCACACAAAAGTGAGAGGCTATATTACTTTTGAAATGGAAGGCACCTTTATTTATAGATTTATTTGTCTTGTGAGGATATCCTAAGAAGTCTGACATACTGAAACTTCTTGAAAACGTATTTCTACCTTTTAACTATTAAGTAATAAACAGGAAGTCCAGTCAGATAGATCTATACAGGACAGATAGACCTATATAGCACAGCTATATCAAATAGAGTTCTTTTTTTGCTTGCAGCTATACTAGGCATTTATATGCAGAAATAAAATTCTACTGAATTTAGTGCAGTTATAGTTTTTCAGACTAACATAGAGTTGAATTTGGCTTAGAGAAGGCATATACACTTTGCACCAGTAGCATGGTCTTATAATGGAATGCTGATCAAGACCTGAGGTATTGATAATCTTTAATTTTGCAAAAGAATATTTATAAAAGCTGCTCCAGTGACATCAAAATTCACTCATAACTTTGTTCCTCTTGTAGCTAGCAGCGCAACACAGACAACAGTTTCTTACTGAAGAAGGTCAAGGACAAGAACAAGACCAAATATCTATCAATTATCCATGTTTGAAATAAGTGCTGGATTAGTCAGTAGAGAAACTCTCACATTCTATTATGTGTGAGAATCTTTCAGAGACCATTGCTAGCATTACTAGCACCTGGCATTGTTCACTGTCCTTTTAGGGTTTTTTGCATGAGGTGTTACAGTACTATTCTGAAGGATAATATTAGAAACTCCAAACTTTTTTGTTTTTCCATGTAGCTTCACTGTGAACTAGAGGGAAGAAAATACATAACCTTTGGGAGATATGGGGATACCATTGCCTACCCCAATGAAGGCTGAGTTATCAGGCATCTTAAAGAACAAATGGACCCACAATATCATTAATCTCTGAAAAATGCTGTTGTGCCTTGGTCAGTATTCTTACTGCAAAATTTCTTATTCTTTTTAAAGTTCATGAGAGACATGTTGTGACTATATATTTGCAGGCAAACACTTTGTATTTGTGGGTACTTTCCAAAATTTCTTTAGATTATTAAGACCTCTTGCCTTAGTATCTACACTGTGCAGCTTTTTACCCTGGACCAAAGCTGTGAATTCATTTACATCATTCTACTTGAAGATTCTTCAGAACTAATTGCAATACTGACCTGAGTAAGATTTATTTATTTATTTTGTTCCATGTAATTTTCTGCATAGCTAAAAATAACCTAATGTCTATGATGCCAGTATGTAAGTTGTAAATAGACATGCTTAGAGACAAACACGGTGATATTTACACAGGCATTCTGAATACTACAAGTAAATCTTCACATGTATGAGTGTTCTCTGTTTGATGATAACATAGAATACTGGTAAATAAATGTTAGGGCAGGAGGCATCCACGATTCTGGCTGCTGAGATTCCTGACTGACCTTTCCCCAGGCCGCTCTGGGTCGGAATTCTCCTCCCTCCAGCCTGGCAGAGATTCCATGACCACTGCAGGCCCTGGGAAAGATGGTAACTCCTTCCTTGCACAGATGGAACTTCTAAAGCCCTACCCCTTCTCTAAGTGAGAGAAAAGGCCAAACTAAGGACATGTAAAAAGACACTATGAAGATATCAAAGCCAGTGAAGGAAGAGTCACCCCTTAGATGGAAGAGATGAGAGGATGCCTTGGCTGAAAGTCTTCCGTGAGCCATAGTAACAGACTGTACTATGCTAGAATATCCCTTTAAACCATGGAAAAAATATGAATTTTGGGGAGATGATCATTCAGATTTGTGTATTTAAGCAAAGATATCTGTGATTGACTGAGTGAATATTGAACTAGTAGCTGTGATCCTGTGATCCCGTGAGATGTTTGAACAGAGATGAGATAAGAAGCCCTCTGCACCAGTGAAGAAGTGAAATTTCTGTTCCATGAGATGAAGAAACTCTTTGCCTTTGGAGTTGCTTATCTTTAAAATGACACCCCAAAGAGTCCATGACCCATATGCAGCTCAGAAAAGCTGCCGATGGGAGAGACTTCACAAAGCAGGTTCCTGGGTGGCTGATTTTGTGATAGTTAAAATCCACAAGAGAACTGTTCTAGGTTGTCAGTGGGGGAAATTCCATGGTAAACTAAAGAGACTTCTCTCTCCAAATGAACTGATGAAAGAGTATTTTATGGGTGGGAACTGACTAAGAGTTCTAAGTTTTGTCTCTTTATGTTGTTAGTGGGAAAAGAAGATGATGGGAGAGAAGTGTTTTGAAAGACTCATTTTAATTCTCATTTTCTTCTTTTAGTGTGTGTTAATAAATCTCTCTTTGTACCCTTTAAGATCTGGGTCTTTTCTCCCAATCCTATCTCACAGAGGAAAAAGAGTAAAGACTCAGACCACTGCACTAAATTTGGCAAACAGTGACAGGCGAATGTGAAACCATTAGATTCATGATCAATGTTATTAGTGAAAGCTGACATTTCAACTTTCAACTTTGAAGTTGTGTGATTTTTTTCTGAAGATAGACACCTTTCAGAAACTTGCTTGAAGTGTGATATTTTATTGGATCTCAACCTACATCAGTTTCAGAGAGGTGCTCTCAAAATGTTCTGTAAGTACCTGAGGATGCACCAATGACTTAGGATGGTGTTAACAAATGGACAATCTCACATCAGAAAAAAAAAATGGAATTTTTATGGCAAGAGTGATCACAACCTCACAAGAGAAATTCACCTTCTCCTGTGATCAGATGTGCATAGGATAACTAAGCCTTCTGCTGTCAGTGCAATACCTAATTAGATGTATTTTGGAGCCCTTAACTTGAGGAATTACTGACCTAACTGATGTAACAGAGCAGATCAAAGAACATGTGCAGTTGAAACCAGTCACTCATAAGTTATACATCTTTGAAATAATAATTTTACGAGATCTTCATTCTAGTCTTGTCCAAATAGGATTTCTACTGTATTTTCTATAAAAACAGGGACTGGGGGAAGAGAAGACAAATTGTTGGTGGAACCAGCAGTTGTTTGCTTCTTGCACTTTCCCTCTATGTCAGTATTGTGAGATAGCTAATTAGAGTGAGGAATTGTGATCCAAAAGAGAGAAACAATAGCTGCATGAAAAATGGAATTTTTACTTAGGGGAAATTCTTTATTTATAGATATAACTAAGCATCTTTAGACACTAAAATTAAAATTTGTTGCTTTGAAATATCTTGAATACTTGTAAGCATTCAAACTTTTTTTTTTTGACAAAAATTAAACTAGTCTATTTTAACTTCTTTCTTAAATAAACATGATGAATTGACCTGACTGCCCAAGTCTGCATGTGTCGTACTAAGTTTTAGGCACAAGAAATCTAAAAGCCCTTACAGCTCCCAAAATTCAGATCCCTTTCTCCTCCAAATGAACATTGGCTTAAGACAAGGCTCCTTAGTTCCTAATACTTTTAACAATCAGGCAACTTTGCATCAGATACAAATTCTTTTTTTTGACATCACTTTAAAAAAAATCTGCATTTTCTAGCAGCAGAAGACATGTCAAAAACATATTGGCTGCCTTTAGCAGTTAGTTTGATGCATTATGTGTAATTGACTAATTTAAGAATTCATTTGAAATACGAGAAAAAAAGAAAATGGATTTCCTATAGATGCTGTTCTGTATAGATGCCCTATTATTGAGTGGTTATGCCCATCTACCATATGACAGAAGACCAAAACAGTGACTTCTAAATCTCAACCTCTAGTGCTATTCTTGTAGACAAATATATTTTACATATTTTGTAGAAACTGACAGAAATAAGAATGGTATACAGTTAGAAATCTAAAGATCAGCATCTAACATAATGCATGAATTGAAATTCACTATGAAAAACCCAGAGAGATTATTCCAGTGCCTGGAATAATGTAGTCACCTGATTTTCTGATCTCCTTAAACTCTTCTCTTATGCAGTGAATAATATATGTAAATATTTTCCAGTCGACAATGCTAGTTGGTGACACTACAGTGTGCATATCATAACCTCGAGGTAATTATGGCTCAGTATGTGGTTATCATTTTGCTGTCTCTTTGTCTGCCTCATTGCAGTTTTGTATCTCTCTCTCGATATATACTCCTACCTGATTATACTTTGCTTTGCATGTGTATCTCTTCACTCCTCAAATACCTTAATGTCATTTTCTTCTCTCTTCCTGATGCACAGTCTGCATTCTAAATGTCTGAGACTGCAAGTAAAGAGATCTTGCTGCTTTCACATGGATTTTTTTTCTGAATTTATATTTTAGTCTTGATAGAAAGTCTAAGTGAAGGGAAATGTGAGGTCAAAGGAATTGAGATAATCATGGAATCAACGAAAGTATTGACAGATGATAATTACAACTGGTAATATAATAATGAGTTTGCAAGCAGAGGAAGACCTAATTGTAGTACTAAAAAATCCTATAAGAAGAGATAAATATTTTCATAAGAGTTTAAAGTACAAAAATATCTGGAATATGAAAAGAGAAGCAATTTATATGTTAAGGAGTTGGAGCTAGAAAGGCAAGGTAATGCTGACTGCATGCATCTGAATGCATGAAAGCATTTGCACTCAGCTAGACAGCAAGAAGTGATATTGAGAGCTTTGAACTTGCATCTCTCAGTTTGTAAGAATTCCTATGGTATACCACATCTTTCATTTGTTTGCCAAAGTATCTTGTCTAAAAGTTGCCCATAGTTCCTCTTCTGAGAAAAGTATAGGCACAGAACACACAGCAGACTATGCTACCTCAGACTTAGGTCTTTCCTCAGTTATTAGAGTTTTCTGTAAGTCCCGGAAAACAAGGGTTAAACTGTATTTTTAAGGTGGTAGGAAAATATATCACACAGTGCAATTTATACACATTGAGTTTGGAAATTTCTTGACCTCAAGATCTGTGGCAATAAGTTTCAAAGCCAGACCACATGGCATGTGTAAACAAGTTTGTTTACAGAAACAAAATCTCAAATTTTTTCAATGTCCAATTTTTTTCCAGTTTTGAAAAAGAAGAAGAAGAAGAAGTAATTTACGATAACTGACATCCTTGATGTGCATGTTCTTTTCCCTAGATAATGTTGACTCTCTGCTTTTTGAACAAATATTAGTAAATGTTGCTTTCCTGCAGAACCTTTTTTTTGGAGCAAATATGCAATTTTTCTTTTTGTATTACTTTTCATTAGTCAAATAATGTCAATTTCCCTAGTGTTTCTAAAGGTGCTGCTGGTCTTTCATGATCTATTGCTTCTGCATAACCTAAAATATTTTGCCACATCTTGGCCTAATTTCAATGTCATCATATATTGAAACGTTTATGTCAACTTAAGCTACTCAAGGGTTTTCATTATGCTGTAATAAAGAACTAAAACAAGAACTACAGATAGAGTTAAAATCTACTATATATTGAATGGAAACACAATCATACTTTGTGGCAGACAAGCCAGATCTGAAAAAGCTGTATGGACCATATACGCTTTTTTAATCTACTCTACTCTACTCTACTCTACTCTACTGAAATTTGAAACTGAACAACATCTTATATCTGACTTTTCCCCTCCTCAGTTACACTGAGGATGTATAATAAAATATATTACTTTTTTCTTGAAAATCTTGACTTGATACTGCCCCACAGAGACTTCTACTTTTCCATCATCTCTCCTAGATTTTATGTTAAATTAGTGTGCAAGTTATTTACTGAAGATGGCTGCTTAAGTTCTTTATTACTTTTTGGACATTTTTAAAAGAATCTTTTGGAAGCATAAATACGTCTCAATTGACCCTCATTTTTCTTTATTCACCATTTTTCTGTTAATTTGTAATAAAGGCCTACATCTCTTCACTTGCCCTTGTCTACATAAACATATACGAACACATTATTCTATTGAACATCAGGACCCATGTTATTAATTGCTGTTCAACTCAGATCATCAAAAACTTAAGAGAAAAAAAAATAGATGAGTTTTGTCACAGGGCAAATATTTGCTTAAATTTATATCTGCAACTTCGCTGTATACTTTAAAGTGCAACATTTAACTTCAATGTAAGGTTCAAAAATTTATAAATTTCCAAAACTCTTGTAAGTTTTGCAGAATTAAATTTATGGTTCATGAACTCTCTGTTCTAATTAATTTACTTTTTTTGGCAACCTTTACGAAGTCTAGGCCTGCTGTCTCTCAGATCAATATAGTCATTCCCTTTGTCTCCAGGGCCCTAAATATTTTGATGTTTTTTCTGAAATCAGTTCACTACTTTTCCTTTAACCTTAGAACTATTCTCTGTAAATCTTTCAGCAGCAATGTCTTAAAAGAAGGTAGACAAAAAATTGAAAACACATTTCTTGTCCAAATTTAGTATTCAAAGTCACTGCTTTCTTTGTGAGTTTTAAATTATATCAGAAGTAACAAACTTAACTTTTTTGAATGATTCAATAGATCATGGGACCAATCAAAAAAACCAACACCTTTAAAAACTCAAATATAGTGCTTATCTAACTTTTAGTATACATTCTCAGTCATTTTCATCTGGACTCTTAAGAAAATACACAGGATTAAGTATATTGAAATGAAAGTACTTTGGTGTGTGTTGGGGGTTAGGTTTTTTCCTTTTTTTTCCTTAAGGAATTTGTTTTCCCCATGGTTACTGGGAGACAAAGTGCTTGGTATTTAAGGGGTATTTGAATAAAACAAGGAGTTGCTTTGGGAGGGGGCGATAGAGTGGGTTTCAGGAGCGGGTGAGGGACAGGGCTGGGGAGGTTTCCCTCTCTTGCTCTCTGGGCACTCATCAGAGAGGACACGGCCAGGCTGTTTGCTTGCTGCGGGAGTTCCACTGTCACCAGAAACCNCCTAAAAAAAAAAAAACAAACCCTTTAATTTTTTTTTCCTAAATTATAATAGTTTGGAGGGAAAGGATTTGAATTATCCAGATGTCTGTCTTTCGAACCAAGACAGTGTGATAACACGTACCTCTATCTCCAATAGACGAACCCTGTAATGAGTTTTAGTGATATTATTTTTTTATTAAACAGTGAAAAGATATATAGAACAACCGACATCATGTGAGAGTTAATTCTGACATTGTAAGGAACTCTGTCCTACTCAAAATATGTTGCACTCAGTTTTTAACAGGAGATAGTCCTTAAAGTTATATAGTTGATATAGTGCTCATTGCCAATTATTTACACCAGATTGCTCTCTGTTGGTTCTAGGTCAGATGATGCTATGAGTAAATAACTCCCATGTAGTCATATGCCAGCAAATGACATTCAGGTTCTAAACCAATTGGTTGTGAGAAAAGTTTTCTGGAGTGTCTCTGTGTAGTCCTACTGATCATGATTTTCTGGTTCTTTTAGAGCTGTCAACTCTATTGTTTTGAAATGTTAGGTCTTACCCATTTTTCACAAAGTTATTGGCTCTTTTACATTCTATTCCTATGAGCAGATTTGATGCTTAGATCAGTTGTGAGGGATAATAATAACGATATAAAGATATAGTGGTTCCAGCTGCTGAATTTGTAGAGTGTAAAATATGGTACAGAAGCACATGCAGCAGTTTAAGCTGTATAACCCCAAAGATGTAGCTGAATGGACTATCCTTTTGCACATGGAGAGGGAGAAGGCAAGAGCTATCTGTCAGTCAGAGCAATGCTAGTTATTGAGGACTAGATTTACCTCTCAGGATGTGCCTTTGAGATGCTGCTACTGCAAGTTTTAGGCCAAACCTTGTTATTATTCATGTGCAAGGATGTTAGACAGATTTTTATTTGCTTTAAACCTTTTATTGAGTGTCTCTAGCAAAGTTTTGTTTGTAAAGGGGCCTTAGGGGTGCCCTTTGAAAGAAGCAGATAGGGATGCCCCATGTGGGAGACAACCCTTTCCAGACAACCCCAAGAGACCCATCACCACAGAGCTGAGCCTCTTGGCCAAGGTAGTGGCACAAATGGGAAAAGATTTTTAAGAAAGAGCAAAACCACTGCAAAGCTGTGAGAGGGAGAACTGAGGGAAATGCCAGAGGAACAACGCTGCAGACACGAGGTAAGAGAAGAAGGAGAGGCAGGAGGTGTTCCATGCACTGGAGCAGAAGCTCCTCTGCAGTCACTGGAGAAAATCACAGAGAAGCTCTTGTCCCCCTGCACCCATGGATGGCCATTGTGGAGAAGATACCAGCTCAGCAGCCTTGGAGGACTCCACACTGGAGCAGATGGAGATGCCCTGAATGAATTTGCAGCCTCTGAAGGGTCGATGCTGGAGCTGTGGCTGCACAGAGGAACACAGGCAGGACCTTGTTGCTGGCAGGACCTTCAGCCTGCAGGGCACCAACACTGGAATAGTCTGCTCCTGAAGGACTACACTCTCCTGAGAGGATCTGTGCTGGGGCATCATGTGGAAGGTAAAAATGTTGGGAATGATGAAGTGAAGTGAAGCCTTGGAAGAAAAGGCAGGCAAAAAGGACATTTAGTTCAGTAGTTCATTGCTATTCTAATAATTTTTTCTTTCAATAAATTGAAATAAATTTCCCTAAGCCAAGTTTGTTTTCAATGATTGTAATCCATCTCCCTATCATTATCTCTGTCCACAAACTTTTCTATCTTTTCTTCTCGTGCTCTTCTTTCTATCTTATTTTCTCCTCTGCTGGAGAAGAACAGTGAGAAGGCAGCTGGGCAAGCATCACTCAGCCAGCCAGCCAAGATCAGCCCACCATAAGCCTGTAGTAGTATATCAGACTGGAAATGTAGCTTAGAGCTCATTCTTGAGTTCTATTCAAATTTTACAGCAAGGGTAGATATTTTCATTCGTGGGCTCATCATTCCCCAGTGTCTTTCCATTTTCCCCCACACTAAAATAGAGAATAATTTCATCTCACAAATAGTGAGAAAGGGTAAGAAAGCAGTGTGCTCCTTCTTGAATCAAAATGCATAGTACGTGGCAGTAATCAAATAAAAGGGATGACAGAATCTTCAAGGACACAGAATGCATTTTTCTGTTAAGTCCAGTGAAGTTCACCTGGCCCAGATTCATACAGCTATTTACCTTTGGATTTCAGATATCTGAGTAAACTTTCAGTGTGAAAATATCATTAATTTTTATATATACATTTTCTCAAATACATCATGCATCAAGAAAAATAAGCATTAGAGCATCTTTCTTTTTCTCTCAGAAGTATTTTATATTAAGTCTCAAAAGGCAAAAGGAGTATTTAAATTATCTGCTTCATCAGAATATGACCTTCAGCAAGAAGCTGTCAACAAGCTAGTGAGATAGTCAGAATTATTAACTGGACCCCAGAGAACTCTCCTGTAGGCAGTGCTGTGAGGTTTGAGAGTTATACTATACAAATCAGACAGTGAAACCTTTTACTTTGATAATGATAACCATCACTGTTCAGCTGATTCATCTTTGTTCTGTGACAAAAGCATTGATTCCAGTGATTCATTACTTTTACATCCCGTTAGCAGAATATTCGCTCACTCTAGGGGCTTGTGTAACAGAAATCCTCAGTGAGAAGAAAACACTTTGGGTTCTGTCAGGTCTTTTTTGTAAACAATTTAATTATTTTGACTTCAGATAAATACTAAAATTAAGGAACTCTTCCATGTCTGTTATTCTCAGCTAAAGCCTGATAAACACCACATAAAAACTGTAACATAAAGTACAAAGGCTGAGGAGTCACACAGTAATGTAGACTCTACATATCATCCCTGGTATTCTGAGGTCATGATTTACAAAGCAGAAAATGATTGTCTCACAAGCACACAACAGTCATTATCCACTCCACAGGAGTTTTCTTCAGTGTTAGTCATTAATATGCTTTCTCAAGAGATTGTTTCCTTGACAGGACTATGGACTTTGCAGACTCTATTTTTTGTTTCCTTTTTCATCTTGATAAATTGGAAGGATCTGGACTGACCAAACTTGATACCTGCATTTGGTAGTTCTGCATTGTTGCTATTTGTCTGTTTGATAATAATGGTGCACTTTTAGAGGAAATGATGTCTCTGACTCAGTGAAATCATCCAACCATCTAGACTATCTATATCATCAATAGACAATGGGGAAACTTTGTGACATGCCTGTCTTCCTAGGTGAAATGATTTATATTCTGAAACATTTTACTTACTTACTGCTTGTAAGAAAGATGGGGTTTGTTAGTTCTGGTTACTTGATTAATCCTCTTCAGTTCAAAGATCTGGTTTAGACCAGGTGCAACCCTTTACTCTTACTAACTTAGGAACCTTAATTAAATAGTTAAACTTAGGTAAAATGAATCCACATCTTCAGGGCGCACATGCTTGTGCACAGAGACCCATGATTCTTTTACCATAAAGAGCTATATTAACCCTCCAAGAACAAGGATATTTTAATATTAGCATTGTTACAAAGCATTCTTCCTGTCTAGACTCCAGACATTGGACAGTAAACAGAAGCAATCCCTCTTTCAACCAAACACTCTGATAGAAAAGACCAATTTTTCAGTCTACACATGACTTCCATCAGGCAGCTACTCAAATTAAGATGAGATATAGGGACTCAAAATGATAGCAGTCAATGGAAAATCTATCTCTGTGAATGGCAGCAATAATAATTCAGAGAATATTGTTATCAAGTCTCACATTACTGGTTTTTCTGCCAGCAGTTGAAATAATACTTGTTAAAGAAAAAGAGTTCATAGCATTATGAATGCCCAGGTATATTTCAGCAAGTCATATTTCAGTTTGAGCTCCCTTGAACACGTTATATGCTGAAGTAACTTTGTTTCTCCACCTTCCTTCCATCAAATCTAATTTTAGTAAAATGTATTTTTTTACTTTAAAAAGAATTAGACTTTATTAGTAAAGTTGCTATTGTTCCTACTATTAATCTCCAAAATTTTACAAGGGGAAGAAAGAGAGAGTCCTTCCAGTAAAACTTGAAATTTATCACAAACACATCATAACTTTGTAGGTTTGTTGCATTCCAAGTAACGAGGAACAATAAATTAAAAAATAAGAAAAGCCATATATTTTTTACTTTATGCAGCATTTATTGACACCCTACTTCCTACTTAGAAGCATTATCAAAGTCTTTCTAAGTAAAAGAAAAAAACACAGCCTGCAGTGAGTGACTGGCTTTTTTTACAAATTTTCAGGACAAATGATTCAGATCTGGATCTGAGATGTTAACTTTAACTGCTTAATAATGTGTATAATTGCTGTGGCATTCTTGGACTCTCCTTCAGTGTTGATCTGTCATGGCCTGCTTGAGTTTTTTTGCCATAATATTTTATCATGATGTTAGGGAAAGTGATGTATATGTATTGTTTAATTATACATCCCATAATCTAAAAAAGAATCAAGAGGATGTGATATTAAGATAGCATAAATATTTGAATCCATTAACTTTGATAAAGTTGTAAGCTTCCAGTCTGTGCCATGGAGATACTTACCTTTGACATTCAATAACCATTGAATTTGACAATATTTTGCACAAAATTATAAGGCTATAAACAGACCTGTAAAGCAGGAAAAAAAATTCAATAATTAAACAATTAAATACTTAGATAGTTGAATAATGATTTGATCCAAAGCTAAGACAATCTCCTTGCTGAAGACCCATTTCCCAGATTAGGAAACTGATATCTGTTAATCTCTGAAGGGTGAAAATTTTGTGCCAACATTTTTCCTTATAAATCAGGAATATTTAATCTGAATAAACTCTGCTGAGTTTCTTAGCATATATATGTTGCAAAATGTATAAAACTTCAGAAAAGGTATTAGATACCAAACTATCTGTCCAATTAAAATATTGATAGTAACCGGCCGGAAATTTGGGAAATCATTATATGATATTTATGCTTAGTATTTTCAACTGCCTAGTAAGGTTTCCTGTATTGATCCATCTAGTCAGATATTCTGAAGCTGATGTAAAAGTAAATTATGTGGTACATTTTCCATTCCATATTTTTTTAACAGAGAAGGTTTAAATACAGAACAGTGGATATTATTGGGCAGTTATCTTTCTGAAAACCAATATTAATACTTTATGCGATTTGTTGTATGGAATCACACCAGAAAATTACTAAAGTTTTCAAATCAAAGAAAAACATGTTCATTTTCATCTGACAGTTTGTCCTGGGTTGTAATATAGACTTGCACAGTGTATTCTATCACCACCTCCATGAACTGTTGAATCCAAATGTTGGAGCAGTATCTCTCCAGGCCCCTTCTCCCTGGGCCATTCTCTGTTAATGGCTTCTCTAGCACCGCCCCTCCCTCTAGTCAATGTGCTGTTAACGACTCATAGATAACACCCTCCAAGAGTTATCACACTCTCCAGGACTCCTCCTCATGACTCATTCCATTGTAAAATGCTCCGCCCAGGGGGAGGAACCAAGCATTCACAACTAGATATAATCTAGGATTTTGGGACAGTACAGGCAGCATTTGCCCACTGGATTTTTCCAGAAGACCAGAGCTACCGGACCTTTTTCTACAGGATCATTGCATCAGGAAGACCACCTCATCTGGAACTGCTTCCATCACCCTGCTTAGGTTGTATTCTGACTCTGTCAGTGGTCTTTTGTATTATTGCATTTTATTTTTATTTTATTTTACTTTCTTTTCTTCCTATTAAATTGTATTTCTGACTCAGAGCCTCTCACGTGTTTTGCTTTCAAACCTCAACACAGTTCTAAAGTATTTCAAAAGCTATATTTTATCAAGATATATATTTTTGTGGACTGTACTGAGGTTTGTGTTCTTATACTTGCCTCATTTGTTTTAAGAAAAAACGATTTCTTATTCAGGTACATGCATTTACGTCAGAGCCTGTAAACATAGCAATCTAATCCTAGTTCTAGAAGTTTCTTACAAGATATCTTAAAAGCTGAGAAAATTCTTAAGTCTGCAACATGAAAGTTCCTTATTATTTGCAGACTCTGAGGAATCTTAGCATTTATTCAGAAATTACCATTATTTGGGTAGGCTAGAGCATATATTATTGTTCTTAAGAGTATATATTAATGTTCTTAAGAACATTGACTTTGAGATGGCAACAGATTATTGACATAGCTTTTCATATCAGATGTTAGCTCAAAATTTGAAGCAGTGAACACATATTATTAGAAAAATTTTCTCATTTCTTTTAGTTACAGTTACTTTCAGAGAAGAAATTATCCATCCCAAGGCAATGTTTGATCAATCACATTAGCATGTAGAAATCAGGTGAAAATAAATTCAGTTTAATTCTGTGGTCTGAAATCTGTGATATATTTGAATGCATATAGTAAAAGCGATGTCATATTCATTTGACCCAGTTTTATCCAAAGTTTTTTTGGGTTTTTTTTTTGTTCCTTTGTTTGTTTGTTTAAAACAAACTGAAGCATGGACCCTTGCAATGAGCTGGCAAAGAAGTAGAAAAAAAAAAGGAAATAAAAAGATCCTGAAATTTGAGTAATATTTTCCTTAGTAATAATGCTTCTGGTCAGTGTGGAAAGGTTTTCTATCATTAGTTAGATTTTTGAAATTACTGGAATTTGACTACATTCAATTTTCTTCATATAGTCAAACTGTGTTATATAAAATTCCCATACCCCAAATTATAATTACTTGAGAATATAATGGTCTTCTGCCTACCCAACCTGGCCCTGACATTCAAGAGCCACGTCTCAAGTTTCACATGGCAGAAGAAAAAGGGAAAAAAATTGTTTCTAATACATGAGCTAATAATTTGGTATAATGTTTGAGCACTTATAATTGTATCAGTTTATTGAGTAGATTTAAAGTTTTCATAGGTGAAATATTCAAACCAATGCTCACAATAAAATAATATTTACATAGAGGCTACTGGATCTAATTCCCACAGAAAAATATTTGGTGGCTATATTCTTGCATGTACTGTAGGTCTTGTGTGACTTGAAGTGTCTGTTTTTTATTGTGTCCTAATTAAAACTTTTAGGCAGCAGGCTCTACATCATCTTGAAAATGTATTTAAAATGTTTAAAAGTGTGCTTGTTTACTTTTTTTTGCTTCAATAATCTTAATGGGTACCAAAGAATCAGATTGATTTTTTTTTTTTTTTGCAGTTTTGCTTTCAGCTCTCCTTCTCACAAGTCACTGGGGCATATGATTTTTCTGTTACATGGACCAGAGTAAACAACCAAGGAAAGAATATGTTCCAGCAATGGCGTCCCTATTTGTATACTAATAGGTCCTGAAAAACTCAATTAATTCACCTGGTCTGTAGCTTTCAGATCTGGCTATTGCAAAGTTCATCACTGAATCTGTAATATTAGCTCTGCTACAAGGACCTTTGTGAAAGCAAAACATAGCAGGCATCCATTTCACTCTTTTATCAAAAGCACTATTTATGAAAAGGTCCCAAGCACTGCAGTGTATTTGGGGTTTGGCCAGCTACACTCCTAGGCATGTTTATATGGCAAGTGAAAGGCTAAATATTATTGCACTGGTGCCAAAGCAGTTTCCTCTCCTTGGCGGCTGCTGACTAAAAGTCATCTTCCTGAGACTGGTAGGGTGGCTCTGTCCTGCTGTGCTATGACATTTCTGGGTACTGTCCTTTTGCAGCTAATATCATTAAGTATTTCCCTCATGCACTGAGCATGTTGACGAAATAAATCCAACTGAGAAGAAGCACCTGGTATTATAATTTTCCATGCCTCTACTGAAAATGTAAATCAAATTTAACCTCAGTAGTTTACTGTTTCCCTTAACGAAAAATGCATAGAAGCCAATAAGAGAAACATCAAGTCAATGTATTTTAATAACATGCTTTTTAATGTTGTGATATTGTGACAGATGGGAATTCTAAAGATTCATGTGTACCAGTCTGAAACATTATTATTAAATTACATTTGGTGCATTTTCAAATACATATGGAGTAGTATATATTTGGTTATTTCTACAGAGTATCTAGCTGCAAAAATAAATTAAGAGGATTAAATATTTAGGAAGGTGCCTAGCTTTACAGAGTCTGCTAAATTTATGTTGCAGCATACTGTCTGCATTATTTAGAAATTTTCTGTGTCATAATCTTGACTGCAATTTCACACACCATGTTATAGTTATCTAAATTCTAAGTTCAGGCAACAGGTATCAGAGCTCCATGTAAAACTCATGTGAAGCAAAGGAAGGTTATTGTTGTACTGAGAAGTCAAGGACAGAGGAATACTTTACTATTGTGTCAGACCTCTGACAGAGTGGCTTGTCAACTAAACGGCATTTTTCCTGACTTCCAACTGTTTTCATTTGTAAACAGAACAACAAAACAGTTGTAATGGAAAATGAGTGCTCTCACGTCACAGTGGAGGTAACAGATCAGGCTTTGGAGACTGATAGTCTCCAAATTTGTCTTGTTAAAATTTCAGTGCAAACATAAGCTCCAGACAGGTTCTATGTGTGGTATGACTTGAGTCTTTCTCTATTATGACTTGCTGCCTTATTTGTGTGGGACTGAGGAGGACCCAGGTCACTTTCTTTTTTATCAAGCAGTTGAATACTTCAGGCATTTTAAAATAGGAACTGTGACATTTCTGAAAATAACCTAAACACCAAGTTTCATTTTATAAATCTGAGATCCTCAAGTCCTTCTCTGCTTCTTAAGAAGTGGTGGTATACAAAGCATTTTATTGCCTTGGACTAAGAAGTTCTGTCTTTTTTCTTGTCAGAAATAGAAGTTGCGTGAGCAGCAAAACATAATGAATGACAAACTGGCAAATGTTCATTGACTGTTTTAGGGAATCCTGAGCTGAGAATGTTTCCACTGAGGAACAGCACATTGCTGTCTGTTGCATCAGAAATTGATGTCTCCTACAGTAGTGTGGATGGGAAGCCATGGAGATACACTTCTAAGTAGCAGCATTCAGAGCTGCTGGATCTTAATTGTGAGATATGTCAGAGCCAGCTAATTTGGGAAACCTTTAGATTTTCTTAGTAGGTTAGTATTTGTATTGTCAATAGACTTCACATTGCTTCTACAATATGTCTTATATCTGATAATAATACAATAGAATCACTGAGGTTGAAAAAGACCACTGAAATTGAGTCTAACCATTAACCAAACACTGTCAAGTCCACCACTGAACCATGTCATTAAGTGCCAAACTTACACATCTTTTAAACACCTCCAGGGATGATAACCAATTCCCTAGCAAGTCTATTTCAAACCCTTGAAAAAAGCTTGAAAACCCTTTCAGTGAAGAAATTTTTCCTCAGAGCCTATCTAAATCTCCCCTGGAATAGCTTGAGACCATTTGCTCTCACTCTATTGCTTGTTATGTGGGAGGAGACACTTGCCACTTTGATATCAGCACTCAACTCAAGCAGCTGTCAGGATTTACCAGATCTGACTCTTGTTTGTCCTTTATATCCTTATCTGGAGACTTGAAGTCTGAACCTCATTATGGAGGAGACTGACACATTACAAACACCAACCAGACATTCCTCTATGGGCCTGCCTGCAGGGGTGGATATCCTGTCTGGAAGTTTGGAAAGTCCTCTGGAAAGTAGCAGGGCACATCTGAATAATTTATGGCTGTCATTGGAAATGAACCTTAATTCCCTGCTTTTGGGAAGACTACTTTGATTCCAAAAGTACCTTTTTTTTTTTTTTTTTTTTTAAAATAAGGCACCCAAGGCTGCTTCTCTGGTTTTAAAAAGAGTGCACCTTGCTCGGTTAGGTGCCTACCCATCTTAGCTTTCAAATGATCCAAGAGCTTAAAGGTTCAAGTCTTGAGTCACTCATCAAAGCTGGCAGGAAGTTCTGGAGTTTTCAGTCACCACTGTATTTTATACCTGCTCTGTGTGGCTTTCTGTCATCACACAGAGATTTTGTGGATTGTGTTTCTAAGGAACTCAACTTCTCTATCAAATTGATAGGGAATGAATGTGCACATTTGTAGTGCTGTGAATTATCCTGCTGAGCTGTATCTAATTCTGACACACTGTGAAACCACTTAAACTACATCAGCTCATGATGAGCCAAAATGGAAGCAGAATTCATTCAGGTCAACAGTGTCACATTGTTATATATCAGTGCCATATCAAAGCTGAAATATAAATTCACAGTATTAGATATGGTCAAGATATGTGGATGGAAGTACAAGCGAAATTTTCTAGAATGGTAAAGGATTTGCTCCCTTGAAATACAACTCTAGTGGAAACTGTGCTGTGGTCAAAGTCCTTGAAAGATTGGAATTGTCATGTAGCACGCAGAGAGACAGCACTGACACAAGGGAGCATTGCATTTCAGTGAAGGAAAAAACACAAGTGGAAAGGTACAGAATTGTAAAACACTAAAAATCGAAGTCATAAAATTTTTTTGTGTTGTATCAACATGTCAAGTTGATATAACGCAAAAAAATCCTGAGATTAGGTAAAATGACAGGTTTAATTCAATTCTCAGAATGAGAACGTGGTGAAATAATTCATTTACCACGTTTGCATGATAAAAGAATGTCCAATTATGGTGCTTTTTACCTTTTTTCTTTCCTATTAGTCAGGAGTTGTTGTACTTAAATTTGAAAGGTTGTTTTTTCACACCCCTTTAGGCACAGTCAGGCTAACCTGCTAACTCCTAGGTTAGCAATGCCAGCTCTTAAGTTTGCACCCTAGTGGGCAGGTCCTGTATTTAAGATTATGATTAAGAGATCATGTATTGACATTTCAAGCAACTCAGGAAGTGGAAACTAGAACTTTTACAGTTATCTCTACTCCATTTTCCCTTCTAACACACAAGTTCTCCTGAGTGGTTTTCATTTGCTCTTTTTTCAGGTCATTTAGTTTCTTATTTTTAGCCATTATTCATTAAATATTAAATTTAAAGCATTTGATCAGGGTGCTCAGAGCTGGCAATGAGTCAGATCTAAACATTATATCTCACTGATTTGCTCTGTCATTGTAATTTCTCTAACTGCTAAATGAATTATAGGAGATCACTAATGCAGAAAAGACCTTCTCAAACTTACCCATGAAAAAGTGACATAAATCAGCAGCAAAGATATAGCAACAACAAGCTTTTTATCTCCATTCTAAATCAGTAGGATAAAATGCACGTAAATTCAAATAATGTACACTGGAATAAGCTATTTTTGACAGAGTTTGCAATCTCTAAAACACAAGACCCTGTGTTCTAGATTGACTCTCTTTTCATATTTTTTCCATCATTTTAGGATACAAGAGGAAGCAACAAAAATCTCTGTCAAATCTGAGGAAAACATTCTGAAACCATCTTTTTAAGATGGTGAGCTTCACCTTTTGGAATCTAAACTGCTGCTGGATACTATATCTGATAAACTGCCACTTTCCTTGTATCAGATTTTACTATAGCTACCATTTGACTACAAGCAAGAATTTGCTGTCTCACCAGCTTGCTAGAATCAACTCGAAGGTGACTTTTAGTCTCCAGCTTTCACAATGTGAGGGAGGTAAATGAGTTGTAATACATATTTTCTCTGCAGCTTCAGGAAATAGCAAGGGGTCCCCTTGCAACCAGGATTTCTGGTAGACTGGACTGACTAGGATGTTTAATTGGGACAAAAGGTTTTTGCTGCCCCAACACATGGCAGAGAGAGAAGGAGGTGTGGAGGTGGACTAGACTTAGCAACACAGACTCTTAAACATCAGGCAACTTAAACTAAACCTTAAAAAATAATCCCATTGTGCCTCTCCTAAGAGTCAGTGCCTTAAGATACTCAATGAAAAATGTGCTGCAGTGAATCACATCTGAATGAGCTATAAACTTTTTACCACTTGTATATAATTTCTTAGTTATTCACATTTCCTTCTTCTCTCCATACCCTTTCTCTGTATGTCCCATCTTGAATTATTAAGACTTCTTTGGCTCACAGTTAAATTCACCACTGACATAATTCAAACTGATTTTACTGGCCTTATCCAACAGCAAATGATCAAAACCCAATGACTATATTTAAACTAAAGACATTAATGTATTTTAAAATTTCCATCCATACAAAGAGGCATATTACATGAGATCTGCCTGTCTTTGCACAATGCAAGAAGTCCAAGAAGTTATCAGAATGCTTTCTTGTCTCCAGGTTTTTCACAGGAATAACAGAACTTTTTCTCTCTCACTGTCATCCAGCTAGGCTAAAACGGTCCCAGATTTTCACATTGAGGGCATAGCTAAAAAATCATAGGCATACTCCAGTGTTGCTTCCAAAACATAGATTCGTCAGCACTTTTTTATTTGACATTACTCTTTCCATGGGTTGATTTGAATTCAAGTACAAAAATGAAGTTGTGCATTTTAAACAGAAATAATTTTAGTAGTGTAATCTAAGACAGGCTATTGAGGCTATTTCTAGTGAAATACAAAGCTGGTGAAACCATTAGATTTTAGCTTAGTTCATTTGGCCAGAGCATGGTGGTGATAACACCAACGTTGTAGGTTTGATCCCCATATGGCCTGTTCACTTAGGAATTGGACTGGGTGATCATTGAGGGTACTTTTCAACTCAGAACATCTGTGAATTTCATACATTCAGACTACTTGCTGTGCAGAGAAATAACCCTTTACCTTTGGAGCTGTTAAATAAGTTCATGGTTCAGCAGATGTTTCACAGACTGTCCATCAATTAAATTTCCTGCAGCAGGCTGCAACAAATCAGTCTCTGCACTAACTAGATATTCCACCACAGTTTTAATGAATAATAAATGGTGAGAGTGTTTTTTATTATTAAAACAAGAGAGGTCTAGGTCTGATTATTGATTCCAATTTATGCGTATGTGATGCTATCAAAATGTACAAGAAATAGGTTCAATTGCTTAATATTATTATAATTAGTGCTATTCATCACATATCAAATGAAAAATACTATTTCTGGATTTGTCTGCAAAATTATCTGCTGTTAATATGCCTCTACTGCACTATTAAGCAAAAACTCAGAGAAAAGACCCTCAATGATAATGTATGGAATGAAAAAAGACAGTTTTTATGTACCCCAGTATGGAACAAAACATGGAAAGAATTTTAACAGCTTGAGAGCTAAACAAATTGATCCTTATTGCATTTCCTTGTGCAAGTTACTTCTAAGTCATGTGTGCCTCTGAGTTCCTCAAGAGAAATAATATCCCTTAAAGTCAGTAGACTAACAAACCCTGGAACTAATAGAGCTGGAGGTTTTTCAGAATTCTAGCTTGTTTGGTTGAGTTTTTAACTGACTTACACTAAAACTTTTTTTAATATCTGCCATGAAATATTACCTGCTTCAACCAATTTGATAGTGAAGTGCAAGCAGTAGGAATTATCAGACTAGCACCGAAAGCTGTTCCCTTTCTGTTCTGTTAAAATATTTTATCTTTATTACTGAGTTTTATCTTCTTTTCAAATTCTCTTCCTCATCCTACTGGGTTGGAGTGAGCTGTGTGCCTGCACATTTAAACCAAAACAGTCCTTCATTTTTTCTCACAGCTGAGTTTACTGTCGAGATTATTTGCTGAAGGAGTGCATTTTAAGCTGATACTGCAAGATATGAAAGGCAGACAATTTCTATGTGTCTAATCATTGCTATTAATACCACAAATCTCCAGTTCTTAGAGACAGTCATAGAATTAGAAAACACCCTGTTTCTGTGCATATTTTCAAAACCTTTTTTGTACTTAAAAAACCCAAACTTTAGAACAAACTGCTCAAAGAATAATTTCCACAAATAATTCTAGGGAATATTTTTAGTATAATAAGCATGTTTGATGAGATAGGAATTGTGGAGGAAGATTTATTTTTACATAGAAATGTAACAAAAATTATTTCTAACTATGAAATATGATTATTTGATTCTTGGCTTTCCATACTAACTTGTGGTAATTTTCTGCCTCAAGCAAGCAGTAGTAAGCAGTAACTCATGTCAGAAGACATATTGGCTGAATTACTGATTTAGAGAATTTAAACTCTCTGTACAAGAGAGCATATTAAAGGTAAGCACCAAAGCTGCTATGTGCACCTTTGTGAAGAGAAAGTAAACACCTACTTCATGTTTTAGGATGTTTAACAATAAATATTTTTGGCTTTTCTCAGCCTGAATCATTTAAAGGAAAATGGCAAAAAAGGAGAAATCAAGTGCAATAGAGCCCTTTGCTACTAGTAAGTATTTGTTTACTTAAAAACAGCTTCTTGTTTCTGCCTGAAACTGTGAAACTGTGCGAGCTATAGTCAAAGAGATCCAACCATGAATCATCTCTTTAAAATGGTGGAACATCAAGCTTCAAAAAAGATCATAACAAAGCAATGTAAAAGAGATCAGGCAGCCAAGCTGGCATTATGAAGAACCAGATCAATTCTGTAGAATTCATTAGATCAGGCACAATCCTCAAGCAAAGAATCGAAGCTAAAGGAAAAGAGCTATATTACCATGACCTTAATCCTAAGCTAATAAACCCTGTCAAACTTGATTTGGCAAAAGAGAAAAACAGCTCAGATATCTTGGCACAATCAGTTCTCTGAAGACTCATTTGTTCAGGCAGACCATCACATGGCCACTGCAGTTTTCATCTATCCAGTATCATGGTATTCTGTCAGCTCTCATAACTCATTCAAGAACCAAATGCATTGAGGAGTGGATTGCAAACTTCTCAGCCTGGCTCCATTGACACTAGATCAGATCCACTCCCCTGGAATACATCAGGCCCACATGAAGGGGATGAAGGGGTCCAAATGGCACATATCCAAGCATCAATTTTCTTATAAGCAAAATATTTACCAGTAAAGGCAAAACTCAAAGGCTTGAAAGCCATCTTTTAGTCACCTTTGCTTGCAAAAAATATAATATGGAGTTACTGTACTGTTATCCTCAGTAGAGGATCTGGAAATATATATGGGTATCAAAACATAAAAGTTGAAGGGGGAGAAATCTTCAGTACATGGTTGCACCGAGAGTGGTAGGAGAGATGCCAGTCAGGCTATATCCCCTGTGTTTATTTGAGATATAGAGAAGTCTCTTTGCAGCAACTCTGCATTTGAGCTGCAGCTAAATAAGCACACATCTGACAGGCCACCTGACCGTGGAAAGCCATTTCTGGAGCAGGGAGGAAGTGTGAGCAGGAAGGAGCAGCAGACAGCTAAGGTGGCTGACACTCCCCATTCTTTCTCCCTTATACTGTCAGTGGCTAGAAGGGAAGGTGGTAGAGAAAAAAGGTGTTTTATCAGTTGAGACTGATTAAAAGGGGTGTGGGTGGATGTAAGGTGTTTTCATTTTTTTCTGAGTCAGTTGTGCCTGTGAGAGTAACTGGCAAAATATTTCCTTGACTTTATCTCAATCCATGAGCTTTTTTGTCTTATTTTCTTCCTGTTGAGGAGGGGAAGTCAGAGAGCGGCTGGGTGGATGTCAGGCAGCTAGCCAAGGTTAACTCACCTCAAGAGTATTCATCACTATTTCAGTAATCTCAAGAAAACAATGTAAATGTGTTGATGTGGGGTACAGCACAAATGACAGAGGAAGAGTGTTTAAGCTACAGAGTACTACTGAAATGAAAGAATATATACCTTCACTCTGATCATTAATTTATTTTGGAAATTAAACAATATATATCACTCCCAGAAGAGATATGTGAAAATCTTTCCACAAGGATATATGCATACAAAAGAAAGAAGGGGACTAGGTTCATGCTGGATCTTGCTGAGATCCATGAATTGCATATGATGATTCAGACATTTTTGTGCTCCTTCTTGTCTTCATTTCTTGGTAAGTCTGCCTTTATGAACACAATTTCTTTACTGCAACACAACTTACTGCAACACCACCTTGATTTCTATGAATTGGCTGATTTTATGATAAGGTAGAAGATTGCCAATTCTCAACTGAAACATTACTCAGTGAGATTCTTATATACTTTAAGTAATAATAAAAGCAATGTAGGGAATGACACAGTCGATTGCAGAGCTAACTTATGCACTTTACATTTCCTTGGATACAAATCATGGTTTCAGGCAGTTAGCCAACACCAGGATGGGCCATATTTTCTGCTGGGATGTTTTCTCTACTTCTTTATAGTATATTTCATAGATAACATAGTAATGTGCATAAACTTTAATTTGAAAGTAGTGTTAACACTTTGCTTAAAAATTTTAATTAATCCTGTATATTAATTTTTCATTCCCTCTGAAAATATCACTACATTTGGTCAGTTTGAGCATGCATGATAAAACAATCGTTATTAGTTTTGCTTTTTACTCTGCTGGATCAAGAAATTTCCAGTTTCTCACAATATTTTCCTTCTTTCCTGCTGGAAAAAAAGAAATTTTAATTTCCAAAATTCTTGAAATCCTTTTTCCTCTTCTGTCTTTCTCCTTTGCTGTTTGATGTGTTCTGTTATTTGGAAAAAAAAA
>VWYP01010921.1:279104-294339 GCA_013400435.1 Pycnonotus jocosus | reverse complement strand
AAAAAAACTCTAATAAAGAATCTCAGCAAGTTGTATTCCCCAAGAGCAAATAGTCAGTTCTGATATAAACTGAATAACTGTTCCTTTTGCTGGGCTTGAAGGTTGCTCCCATTACATGACAATTTTCAGCAGTGCAGACCTGAAGGCTCAGTTGCACGTAGAAGCACAAAGATGAAATTCGCAGGGTCTGCAGAAGGCACAGCTCAGCACAGAACAGAGGAGGCTGCACTTCAAATCCTGCAGCCCCTCAGAGAAGTGAAATAACAGCCCAAAATTCAGTCCTGAACACTGCTGGGAGCTTGAGTGCAAGGAGAATATTGCTTCTTATCTGCAGGCTGAGATTCAATCTCCTCCACCTTCTGCAATACAGATATCCGTATCTTAGCTAGATTTCTTTTGAACTTGATGAAGAGAAAGAGGCTCTTCTAGAGAGTGATTCATCAGAACTATTTTGTAAGTTTTTTAAGGAAAAGATTAGGTAACTTTTGTAACATTCTGAGCTGGGTGAAATGACAGATTTTGCTCCCTAGGAAGTACAGATATTTCATGCTGTTTCCTGTGGGAATTGTTTGATGAATGAGTTGAGTTAAAGCAACCTGCTGCTCTCTTGTTGTTTGAGCTAGAATTTCCCAAGTGGGTTAACTGTTGGAATCTGTAGTGGGAGCTTCAATGAATAACTCATATTGGAGTATTTTTGTGGTTAAAATTTATGACCATGAAATACTATGATACTGTATTTCTTTCTGTTCATCCATTGGAACAATCCAAGGTAATATCTTCAGGTATTTTTTCTTCACATTTGGATATGACTTCAGTATAAGCTCGGAATGATTCACTTCAGTAAATTTTGTATGATAGCTTATGGAGTAAAAAGTGATCAAGAACAATGTAACAAGTTCAGTTTAGTGTATTGCTAACTATTTTTTAAAGATGATAGGATTGGACAAAAAGTAGTGGCATGAATATATCCACAATATCCCTAAAGAAACACCTGGAAATATTTTGCAAACTTCAAAACACATTGGCATGTGAAATACAAAGTCCCATAAACGATGAAAGATGATTCTGTATTGTCCTGCTGTGGCAGTGGTAACTCATGCACACTCATGCAGCACTGCAGCTTCCCTCCAGCTTCAGAGTTCTGTGTGCCAGACACGTGGACCAAAGTCAAGCTGCTGCAGGAGGAGCATCAGGGGATGCCTGAGTGTCCTTCAGAGCCACAGCCTCACACAGCATCCCCTGCTCTGGGTCCAAGCCTGGGGAGAGGGAGCCCTGCTCAGGGCAGCTGCACAGCTCTGCTGTTCCTGCTCAGTCTCTATCCCTTCCTGCAGTGGAGAAGCCACTGAAATTTTATGAAAGAGACCCTTAAATCCCCCAATCTGCTCTCACAAATATCAGCTCTCAATTCTGTTCACCCTCAGCTTTTCCCCCACTTTGTTTACATGCTATCTCATTGCTCATATTTGTCTATTTTGGCCATGGCTCAAGGCCAGAATTGAGGCTTACTTTTGCTTCTCTGCAGTATGTTGTATAAATATATGCTATATAAACATCAGTTGGGATAACACTGTGATCTCCTTAGAATTTTTCTTTTTTCTCAGCTGACTATATTAGGAAAGAATCCCCAAATATTCCTATATCAGACTAATTTCTGATTCTTTTCAGAGGCGTGAGAGCTAGATGGATATCTCTGGGTGAGCAGACCACCAAATACAGAGCAGAGAGGAGTTTCATTAACTAGTGTGGAGAAACTGCAGGAGGAGAAAATATATCTTGTGGTAGATGGAAAGTGAGCAAGATCGATTTGTTTGTGCTGGCAGTATCACCCACAGAGTATCACTGCTAACAGGAAAAGGGCCTCACTCACAGATCCATAAGAGAGGCCAGAAGACATGGGGAGCACAAAGAACAGCGTTCACCTAGGACTGAGATGTTTCTGTGACCTTTAGCAAAATCTCAAGACATCCTGAGATTTTTATATCCCAGGTGATTGTTCTAGGATGGTTAAAAAAAAAAAAAGGAGCAAAAAACCCTCATCAGAATAGAAAGTCTTGTTCATTTGAACATTCATAAAAGCACTAAAAAAGAAGGTTCTAGGATGTCTAAATAAAAAAATAACAATAATGCACTAAATAAATTGAGGAAAAAAAATAATAATTATCATTTTACAAAGTGATGATGTGCTGTAAAATTCAACTGCTTAAGTGATTTTTTGATAAACGACTTAGTTCTGTTTATCAGTATCCTTGTAAAATGTGCAATGGAGACCTTCATCCAGTGCAAAATTCTTTCTGTGTTTTTTTCCAGTTTCTGGTAGTTCTGGAGCAGAGCATCTCTTTACTCACTAGCATTAATATTGAAGTTCTGAAACATATTAAACTGTCTATGTACGTGTTTTAATTAGGTAGGTAATTGGTTAAAATTTGACCAGAGAAGGTTTTTATCTGGGGCACTGACCGAGCTGTTCTCCATTCCCTGTTCAATAGCTAAACTCTATGACTAGTAATAAGAGTCGCAGTTTAAATACTTTGAGGAAAAGGAGAAAAATCCAAAACATTTTTAGCATTTTCAGCCAGTTCCTAGCAGCCAGTAGATGTCATTCTATGTCTATTTTAATGCTAGTTTCTACTGTTCTCATTATATTTCTCTAAATAACAAATTGCAGATGGGAATGGGGGGAAACATTTATGTTTAACTTTTCTCTGATTGATGCACAAGTCTATATCTTTCTTTTCAGTAATGTAAGGTGTCAGAGTGTGAAATTGGTACTTGATGCAGCTGAAGGTGATAAGCTTTTGTCTTTCCGTCACTCATCCATTAGTACTGTTTAATTTATTTATATGTTTGTACAAGGGATTTGTCAGCTTTGCACTGTGCATGGTTTTTTTTCTTTTCTTTCTTTTTTCTTTACAAATTCCTCTTTCTTTCTGAGCAGGTTTGCTTGATGCTGTTCCTGTAGCTTTTCTCCTATCACTTCTCAAGATGTCAAGGGCAAATGCAGGAAGAGTTTTGTAACCCTGGAGAGACACACAAACTGCTGCCCAGAGTCACACAGAAGAAAGGTCTGAGACCAAATGGAAAGAGAGGTTTGGTATTCCTTTCCTGAATAACCTTATTGTTAACTAAAATCCAAATGCAGAGCCCTGCTGGCAATGGTAGCAAACAAATAGACTTCTGTCTTCAGTGAGGATTTTGCAGTCTTGCTAAGATAAGCAATTTGTAATTAGTCATTTCATTTCTGTCCAAAGATGCATAGTGACTCTCTTGAGAATTGTGTGGGCAGAGGGCCAAAACCCTGAGCCTGTGAGGAGACTGAATTTCATGTGCTGCCTTTGTGGTGCTCAACCAGCGTGTGCCAGTGAGAGCAGGAGGAAACTGGACAGCTTTCATTCTAAGGCTGAGGTAGCTCAGGTGCCAGGACTATCAAGCTGACACTTTTTAAAATACTGAATTCTTATTTTTGCTTTTTGGCAGCCATTGTTTCACCTGGTCCTGCTCTGTCACATAGGATTCTCATGTGATTTGTTATCCACTGAGCTGAGGCAGATGCTCTCCAAGGTACATTTACTCTGCTCCAGCACAGAGTTGGCAATCCATGGTCCTAGAGAAGCCCTTGCTGTAGCAGAGCAGAAATACCCCATTTTCTGCAGAATAATTACAAACACAGGAACACAGGAAAGACAGGCCTAACATGAATTTTAAGATGGGAGAACCTTACCTGGCTTTACAGAAGTAAGGTTTTAAATGAGACTGGAAGAACAAAAAAGGGTTACAAAATTGCATTCTATGAAGCCTTTCTGTGGTACCTCTCCTTAAAGGGTTTACAATACACATTACCTTTGTACCCACAAGGGTTAGGCTGAATGGCAAACTTAGTGTCTTGGTTTGGGTCTTACCAATGCCACTGCAGTTTCTCTCCTTGCAGTCACAAGTGTAATCAGGTGGGTGATGGTGGCACAAACTGGTCTTCAGATGCTCAAAAGGAATTTAATCCTCTGTGTGTGTGTGCTGGGTAATGCATGCAGGGAATTGGTTGCAAACTGCTGGTCAGGGTCAGAATGTTCTTGTTGCACTTGGGGCTGTGTGACAGCTCGTGCTAGTTTGCCACATACCCACACTAATTTCACACCAGTGCCACACTGATACTGGAAAGAATTTGACATATAGGAGCATTGCATTTCTTCTGTGATCTTAGAAATATTTTTACCATAGAGAGATACCATCTCAAGCAAAGCAGGAATTAAATCTAACAGGAATAGTTACACAAAGTGTTTGTGGTATCCTGTGTCTTATTAGTATATTAACATTCATGGCTAAAAAATCACAGTAAAGAGCTACTGCAGTCACAAAAGGAAAAAGAGTAACAAACCCATCAGCAACTGATACAAAAACAAGGAGAAGAGAGACTGAAAGTGTCTTTACAGATACCGACTGGCAAAATGTCTGTCTGCTGAAGGATATCACAATCTTGGTACTGTTTACATAGCTGTGGAAATCAGTTATATAAGCAAGCAAAATAACCACGACTGCCTGTGTAAAGAGGAAAAAACAAATAAAGGAAACAAGTGTGATGGGGAGTTAAAAGAACTGAAGAATGTAAAGACACTCTGAACAGAGGGGATCAAGAGCTAGTCAGTTTAAATGTCTTGTACCACTACAAGGAAAAGTGTGGAAACAAATCACTCTCAACTGGACAAGGAAATAAGAAAAAAGCTCAGGAAATGAGTTGTGGCAGAGAGTCTAAAAGCCCAAAGATGTCAAAGCTTGGTTTGTTGGACAGAGGATAAAGCTTTTGTTGACTTGCAGTGTGCATCTGAATACCTTTTGCTGAATTCTGCGCATTTTTAACTCACAGCACCAAAAATAATGAAATTGCATTCTACCTTTTTAGCTGTGAGTCACTTTGCTGAAGGGTCGTTGCCCAGACAGTCTGAATGTGCCCAGCAGACAAATACCAAAAGGGAGTAGAAATTTACATCATGTCTGTGTCGTGACAAAGGAAAATATAAAGATAGCAACTTCTCAGGGGGTTGTTATTAGGATCCTTTCAATCTGTGCCAAAAGAACATTATTCAGAATTCATACTGGGATGTGACTTGTGACTGACAAAATCTTTAGTCCTGAGTGTGTCTACTCATCATCAGGAAGAAGCTGCATCCCATTGCTGTATGCCTTTATAAAAAGGCTGAAAGAGGAAAAAGTTTAGAAGAGCATGGAAAGGTCTGCAAGGTGCAAAGGAGAGAAGGGAAGCCTCTAATAATTTCCACACTTCTTCCTATTTTCACCCACATGAATCATGCCATGCAACACTGAGTTTGTGTGCACTCAGGGGAAGGGAAGGGAGGACATGCAGGAATTTCTGCTTTAATCTGTCACCCAGGCCCATTAAAAAGGCAGGATAAATTGCCTTCAGAAATTGGCACAGTCTGACTGGGATGGCATCAGAGCAGTGAAAAATAGGTGCTTGGAGAGAGGTGAAAAATAGGTGCTTTGAATGTTCAGCTGCTTTTCCATGAAATTGTGAGCTTGGCAGCACAGCAGGTCTCATCCTTCTCACTTTCCACCTCTTGCATTCCCCTGTTCCTGTAAGGACCATCAGCATTAAAGGTGTGTCTGCTCCACATACGTGTGGGTCAGCTCAGTCTGAAACACTGGAAAGAGAAGCAGCCCTGCAGTAGCTTTCCTCAGAAAGCTCTTTCCCTGCAGGATCTGATCACAAGGAGTTGTTTTGCTCCTTAGGACAGGTCATAGCTGTGGGAGGAGGCTGACTAGAGGGGCTGCTGCTCCTCTTACCCCTTTCTTTGCATTTTCATTGAGCTTCCACTGACATGGGCTTCACAGGTTTTCAGATATGCCCAATTTGTTCTCTTCTGTACCTGTGGGCAAGTGTGCAATATATTATCATCCAGAGATGATAACAACCTATTAACGTATCTCACTATGTACTTCAGTAATTGTGTCCAGTGATTCTGCTGAAGGAAAAAATTGAGTTAGAGCCTTCATTTGTGCTGTGAATATGATCCATCTTTTCTCCAGTGTCCAGGGCTCTAACTGCAATAATTAGTTGGCACAGACTATTTGCACATTTGAAATGATTATATTATGTGATTCTTTCTTTGCTTTATCTTTCTGCCTATTTAGACAGGAAACATATGTCATCAGCTGTGGATGCAGCTTTTACAAATAGATGACTCTGTCTTTCTGTGCACTGTGTGCAGAGATATCTCAGTTACAGATGCTTTGGGGTTTGCAGGGCCTACTCTTCCAAAACTGGTACTTTCTAAAAGCAGAGAATTAACCTTTGCTTATCACTATTCTATTTCTGACTGTGGCATGTATATATAAATGCCTTGACAAAGGAATTTAATTATTTTATGTACATCATGAAGTCAAAGCAAGCCTTCTGTTCACCCTACCTTCCTCCTTTCCGATTCTCTTTTTTGTGATACAACTGATGTGATAAGGCTTATGTTATAGAAACATTAAAGTGATCTTGTTCTTTTTGAGCATTTGTTTTCAGTTCCAGACAGAAGTTATATGTTTTACTTCTTCATGTGAAAATTTCTTGTTCACATCAATAAGCCTGAATCCCAGTTGTATGTCTCCAGTGGCACGTTGGTGTAATTACTACACGGTTAGATTGTTTGTTTCTTGCTTTCTTTCACTTTTCAAAGGTGAAATTATTATACACATAATCAAAAAAAGGATCTACTAATATTTTAATATTTTACTATTCACATTATTGTTCATTCTCAGTAGTCAAGGAAAGGATAAAGGCTTTTCTTTGGTTTTTTTAAACCTTTTTATGATGCACTAGAATTATAATTTTAATAGGCAGAAATTATATTATTTGGGGGGTAATTAACATATCATTATTATATGTAGAGTTTAAAAGTTTAGAAATAATTTTGGAATACTTCTAAAATTGTACCTAATTTATTAAGATTATATGAAGAATAAGCAATTGAGACTCTGATTTTGTTTGTTTCCTAAATTTCAAAGCTAAATGGCTGTCTATTAATTATACTGTACAGAGTTTATACCTAAAATGTTAACTGTAATAATTAGGCTTTGTTTTCCCCATTTCTTTTATGGAGAGAAATACAGTAGCCTTCTGAGTTTCTTGAATGTTTATTTCTACTTCCTATAAGTTACCTGAAGAAATTACACTGTTAACTGCTCAGTTTTAAAAAAATACAAAGAAAAGACCTTTAAATTTAGCTGTCTTCTAGCTTTGGTCACAGGCTAGTTGTAGATATAAGAATATTCTGTATATAATGAAATACCTGGAAAGTACCAGAAGCTATTCACAATGACTCTGCCTGAAATAAGCAACATAAAGGTCACACTTAAGATAATAAATATTCATGTAATTAGGTTATATGTAGCTACACAGAATACAATAGCACCAATCATCACAAGTGATTGAAATATTTTCATCAAATTCAGTGATGATTGAGAGATGAAGAACATTGTCAAGTGGAACCTGTTCTTGGAACAGTCTGTGGTAGTTAAAAGTTCAACTGTTCAAACCATTGGGGTCATTTAAATGTCTTTGCCAAACCTTGCTTTTTTCTCTTTTGTACGGTGCAGTGTTCCTTGGCAAAGTCTGGGTCAAGTTGCTCCCATTCAGCAGCTTTTTAAGTGGTTTTTGTGTTAGAAAAATTATCTGTACCTGACACAGGGAAATGTAGAACTATTCTGCTCTTACAATTTTCATTACAGAAGCAATACACAAATTAGTCACAAATTTCCTTGTACACAGTGAGACTACCTGTGTTCCTCCCTTTCCCTGTTTGTAAAAGTTAAGGTATTAGTGTGAGTATCTTTGCTAAGTTCTGTTTAAAATTCTTACTTTCTGCTTCTGAATTCCTTCTGAAATTTGAGCAGGATCCAGCACTCATCACCTCTACCCTTAAACCATTTTGTATTGTGTAACAGCAACATCTGTCCAAAAAGCTCTCTGGTTTGCAGCAGTGCTTGTTTCTAACCCATAAGTTACAAAATACAGCATTATTATTATTATTCACCACATGTACTCATTTATCTCTCACTGCACTACAGCAGTTGGAGCTGCGGGCGCAGCTCTGCACAAGGCACCGTGCAGGGAGATGGACAGTCCCACGGGCTGCTCCCTGCTTTTGCATGCAGGGAGAGCCTGATGTTCTGCACTTGGAGCAACAGAAGTTTCGCCTAACCCAGCTAATTTGCTAATCAGCTTGCAGTGCAAAATCGTGAGTATTTTATGGAAGAACAAATTCCAAGCGAGAAGGAATCGGGCTCTCAGTGGTGTGTGCTGCCCTGCCTTATGGAAGGGGCCCTACCCAGGCAGCTGAGGGCTGTTTCCAGTGCTCAAACAGACAAAAAATCCTCCAGGGTCTGGGTGGCACAAAGGAAGTTCATACATAGCCTTTCAGACACATTACAACTGAGATGTGGCACTTTTTCCACAAAGCACAGGGGCTGAGATGATCCAAGCAGCAGAGCGAAGGAATTGGTAAGAGATGCAATGGTTAAGCTCCTGCTCAGGCAGAGCTGCCATCACAGCAGGGAGTTGGGGGATCAAGTGGAACCTTGGGAAGGCTCAAAAAGAGAGGATCTGTGACTGGTTGTGATTGTCTTATTATATAAAAAATGTTAATAAAATAAGACATTAATAACAAAAAAAAAGTTTTGTTATACTTGACATTAATAAGCTCAGTTTAATAGGTTTCTCATCTGGGAAAATGAAAAATATTAACTGAGATAGAAAATTTTCATATTTACCTACCTAGAGGCTGTAATGTCTTTCAATTTCATGTTGTTCAACAGTGTTGGAATGTGAAAAAAATTCTAGTTTGTGCTTCAAGGTGAGAGACTGTTGACTTGGATGAAATGACGAGCTATTCTTATAGAAAACTATCCATCTGTAACTGTGTTGAATTTCAGTTAAAATCAGTTTGTAGTTAATTTCATCATTTTCTGCTTTCAGAAGTGTGACCCAGTGATTATTTCTTCTTGTCTAGTCCTTGTTTAGTTTCTTAAAAGCAAAACAAAATAAGAAAGTGTGTAGTACATCAATGAGTATATTTAATTCAAAGACTGCTCCTGCTTGGCCAAAGCTACTAGAGCACAAAATATACTAAGAAAATATGTCTCTTTGTATTGTTCTTATGTTGAATCTTCATTAAGATTTCATCAAAAATCCATTAGAATCTTCCTTGCTTAGTAACTGCAACAAGAGCTGCTCTTCCAGGGGCCCAGAAAGTCTGAGGTTCTTGAGGAGCTCAGATTCAATCTACTAAGAAAAAGCTGATCTGTGTTTACTCTCTTTTTTCCTTTTTTTCCCATTTTTTCTGGAATGACCTGACAAGCTACTTCTGTTACATTTTAGCTTGTACTTTGTTTGCAATATATATGTGCAATTATTTTTGTAGGCTCTCTTGAAAATGAGGAAACTGAGGTCTCAGCCAAGGAATTAGATTTTGTGATGGAAACCTAACCATTAGTTTTTATTTGATGATATTTCAAAATTATGGAAAGCAGTTCACAGAGAAAAACGGGACGTTGGGTGTTTGGAAATATCTCTTATATTATATATGGTAACCTTTACAGTAGTATATAGAGTTAGTAAATCCAGCAAGACTTGTGCAGTGAGTACCATAAAATTTGGGTAGATGATGAATAAAACACAAATAATTAAGGTGAATATATAGGGCATTTTCATCTCCATGGCAGGTATGAAATAAATGTCTTTCCAAAGCCGGAAAAAAGTAGATTTATTTGAGAACTGAAAATACAGTATGATAGAGATCTCAGGATCTTCATCCTGTCTTTGTTGTGGTATCCCACAACATTCTGGTCTCTAACTGGAGGTCTGAGAATGAGAAGTTTGGGCCTTTATACCAGCAGCTAAAAAACTGGCTGATTTTGAGAGCTATTAGTAATCCTCTGGGCTGTTTTAAAGCTATATTCTTTATGCTAGTTTGAAAATTGTTCATCTGTATCTAACTTATCTCACTTGTCTGCTAGGCTGTCATGATGGCTTAATGTAGGCCAATAATTTAAAATTCACATCAGTGGATGACAGCAGTGTGTAAGCAAAGAGTTTAGGTTGTTAAGAAAGGATGTTGGTGTTGGACACAATAAAATGATGTCAAATGGAAACAAGAGGTTGTTTGTCCATGAATAGAGAAATCTTTGAGCACTGTTTCTGACTATATATGGACATCTCTTTCAAAAGGAATTAAACTATGATAATCTACTGTTTTTAATGCACTGATTGTTTTTTAAAGAAAACATTGAGAAGGAAAATATTTGCAGAGACAAAAAAATATTTTATGTCTGTTACAAGGAAGAAGTTTGTGATCTGAAGAGAGATGTTTAGTTCAGGCAGAAGACACCAGCTAATAGCACAAATAATTAAAGAATATTCTCTTGTAGGTGTTCAGGTAACCAGTCTATGAATGTCTCTTTAAGTAGATCTTTGCTTTGTTGAAAACTTTGAGAGCTTTTGCTTTTTGATGGTGGTGGTGTGGTAATGAGAGCTAGGCTGCAGGGAAGTGTTCTGAGGGAAGGAAGGGTATTGGGGAACACACAGCTTATATTGTGTGCAGCAATTAAAACTGCTTTAGTCCAGATATTAACAAGAAGGAGAAACCCCCCAAAACCTTCAACTTGCCATCATGTTTCAAGGGGCCCAAGAGTGAAAAAGGCTCCTCCTATTTCACATGAAGGTTCTAAATCCAGTCCTTTGGGGCTTGAACAGTCTGAGCTGTTATGAAGTCAAAACCCGATGCTTTTACTGCAGAAGAGGTAAACAATATTGGGACAGATATTAATATCCTGTGACTCGAGTGACTCGAAATAAATTCTGGTTTTGGCATGTTTAGATATGGCAGACACAGTTAAGAAATAAGCACTGCCAAGGTCTAATTATTGCAAACTAATTACAGCTGTTGAAGTTGAAGCTCAGGAAGTGTGAAGTGCCTTCAAGAATTGCAATTCCCTGGAGATGTGATTAGCTCACAGTCACCACCCTGCTAGTTCTGTTTGGAGCCTTCTTGTATAAGAAAAGCAGACAGAATTGACAGATAAACCTTGATTTTATCTGAGTTCAGATTTTCACAGGCTGATTCACCTGAGTAGAAAACTGATGAACCAGTACAAGAATAGGGTCTTGTGTAGAAAGTTGAAGAGAAATTTCAGCTATTTACCTGGAAAGTGGGATGCAGTATTCTGCAGTGCTGTAGAGAGAAATGTACATCAGTGACTGTGTTCACTGCTTGGCTGATAGAACACAAGGGCAGCAGCCTTCTAATGCAAGCCTGTGCTTCTGCCTGTGTGAACTAAATATTGACCTATCTCTTTGTGCATAATACTCTTGTGTAGATCCTTGTTATGCCTGTGGACTGGTGCAAGCACACGCCCTGGGGGGTTATATCTGTGTGGGTTTTTTGTCTGGTTTTCAAGTTGCAGTCTTTTAGCATACAGTAAGAGAACATTCATGGTGAGGGCAGAGTAGAATTGTGCTATTTAACCTGTCAAACTTACTCTTCAAACTGTTAGAGAGACAGGAAGCTTCTGAGCTGAAGGCCTCCTCACATGGGGCACTGATTGCACGTTTGAATTACTGATGATAAAGCCTCTGCATACTGATAAGGATTTACCCCAGCAGAGTTACTAAGCGTGTGCAGACTCTTTAGAAGAAGGAGATATTTGCAATGAAACAAATTACTAGTATTCCATATAAAATTAATAAAAATGAAGCATGAGAGGACGTTAGGGGATTTCAGAGATGGTAGGAGACTGGAGTTTCACTTTGAGTGATTGCACTAGGAGCTCACTGAATTTTTTTCTCCTTGTTGCCAGTCTTGCAAGTAGGTGGGATTTACCATGATCTTAGAAAATCTTGAAAACAATTCTTTTGGGGTAGGAGAAGGGAATACAGGTGACCTCACCCCTGCTAACTGTGTTAATTACCCAGTTAACCTGATGAGTCACAGCGGTAGCCAATAAAGGTAAGTGTGATAAAAGAGAGTGGGTTAGGCGGTGAGGGGCAATCATGAAGGAGGAGGATTCTGAAGAGAGAGAATCTCTGCTGCGAGGTCAGTCTGAGTCTGCAGTCACAGTCTAGCTGGGTAAAAGCTGCAGTCAGAGGCTGCAAGGGAAACCTACAGCAGGAGCTGCTGCAGCCAGAGTCAGGGAATGGTTAGAGTCAGGATGGCTGAGCTGCAAAGAGGAATACAACAGGACCCTTTTCATGCTATCATGAACAAGCAGTCTGTGTCTCAGCTCATTTCTACTATCTAACAAGAGGGCTGCAGCATTTTACCTTCCTGGAATTTGGACTATCCGGTGACTGAGGTGGAAGACACAGTGTGGGAAGAGAATGGGTTCGTGGTTAGATAGAAATAAAGACTGTAGCAGGGATAAAGATAATGATCTCCCTTATCTGGCTTTTTATTTTTTCAAGATGTTTTCTATTGCTTTAGCAAGACAATCTATCAGACTTCAAAGCTTATTAGAAAAATCCTTCAGGGCTTTTTGCTTGCTGCATAGTGCTAATGTGTTTTAGAGCTGTTAACTATCTTGGGTTTGAGTTATATTGGGGCTCCTGTAGTAGCCTGTATTTCCTATGTGCAAGATGGTAAATAAACCCTTGTGCAAATCAAGAGTTTATAAATAAGGTGACTCAGGGTTAGGTTCTACCCTAACCTTTCTGTTCTGGGTGAGCATTAGTGCAAAACACACCATGAAGCTGGTACTAAGGGACATCTCTGGCCATTTAGCTGAATACAAACGTGAAAACACAGAAGGATTGTCTTAATACCAAGAGCTGAATCAAGATTTGACTGCTCTTTTAACTATGTCTGAGGATAAGAGGAGGACTAGTTGCTGGAAATACTAGTTTGCTAACACAGGATCAGCTCTTTTTGAATCTACAGAAACACCATCTTATTGTGACTACAGGAAATAATTCTATCTATAACCTTCTGTAAATAGTATCTAAAATCTAGCAGTCTAAAAAGGCTGCTTTAGGCTTGCTGAGCTCAATGAAATATATATATTAAACAAAATATTGACTGTAATCTGACTGTGTTAGGGAAAACTGGACTATCAATCTTTTGTCTTTATTTTCTTTCCTAGTTTGATTAGGCAATAAAGGTCTGAGCCCAGCAGCTGCAGCAATGTTTGATTTGTATTGGCAGTGTTATTTCTGCTTGAAAGAGGTGGCTGTTTTCTCTAGGGACTGGCATGCTGTGTTTGTGATCCAACAGATACATGCTGGGTATTAAATCTCTGAGCTCTGTATCTGTGCTTCTGGAAGAAGCATATCAGGAAACAAGGACTGGAAAAAGCTTCATGGATCAACAAATCGTGCTGGTATTGCTGTTTCATAAACTTCAAATAAACTTTACATTAGTTAGGATTTTTGTCTTAGCTGCTGTTCTTGGAAAACTATTCAGGAATGTCATTGTTCTGAAGGCTGGAAATCTAGCTTCCAGTCTGAGAGAATTCAGTCTATATGCATTTCTTCATCTACCTACTTTAACCTTTAGCTTAAATTATTCTTTTAAATACCCAATCTTTACCCTGAAGTGCATTTATAGGGAACAGTCATATCCTCTGATGAGCTGTTCTTTCTTCTCATGTAATATTACAGTCTATTAATTCTTCTGCCAGTAGCTTTTTTCTTTTGCATGTTTCAGTCTCACTTAACTTTTAAAAGTATGAATAATATAATAATGACAGAGATTAATGTTTTTCAGTCTCTCCTGGAAATGCCTGTTTTGATTCTCTTTGGCTGCTCATTTACTTTTTTTTACAGTTTTATCTCATTGGTGGCTCATCCTGTGACTGGTGACTAATATGCCTGGGTTTCTTTGTGACATCTGCAATTAATGAGCTTACAGCTTCTAGCAAAATTCCCTGTTGTTAGTCCTCTGGTGAGCTGAGAGATATTGAAAGCTGAATATATAAGAGCTGGCCCTGTCATAATGTGCCTAATTTTGCTTGCAGCAGCTTTGTAGGACTTCTCAGTCACTTTATTTGTAAATCTGGGGGGAAGAGAAGGATCACAGTCATCTGTTTTCTTAGCTATGGATGAAGTTAGTGAATTGCATTGTAAAGAAGTAAATCACAAAGTCAGGACCTCCAGAGCTGCAGCATCTTTAAAGTGAGTTACTGCAGAAGTGTCACACCTCCATATGCCTGATAATTTGTATGAGGTGTGTGGCTCATAAGAACCTTGGAGGTGCTGCAAAGGAGGAATTGAAGGCACCTGAGGGCTCCCACTGGGGTGGCCACTTTGACTCTCTTCTACAACCAAGTCTGAGCATCTTCTAAACTTCAAGGAAATGCAAAGGTTTTAATTACCACAGTTTATGAAGGTTTGTGACTGAGGACAAAGTATTATTCATTTTGTGTCTACCTTCCAATGAAAGATGAAGATAAATAGAGATATTAGCTTCTGGGTATAGCCCTCAGATGGTTGTTCCAGTATTCTTTGAACTTGAGAAGAACAGGAGAAAATGTGAGCTGATGAATATTGATGAGTTTAGCCTGTGCTCCTCTTGAATATTGAGGGGCACAGCAACTGGAGTAGGAGAAGAGAGGCAGCTGATGGGCAAAAAAAATTATAAAGGCCTTGAAAAAGTGAGATCTGTGAAAAAGTCCCTGTATATTTAAATTAGTTTTTCAGTGATGTATTAGCAGGCCCTTACCTATATAACCTTTGGCTGGGGCAGCAGTGCAAATTCAGTCATGTTTCCACAAACTGCACCTAAGGCCTTTGTGGATTTTTATTAGCTGAGAATTCCCTGTGCTGTGCTGCACTAATGACTGTATCTGCCCTATAACTTATGAACACAAGGGACAACAATGATTGAACATTGTTTGTTTAACTTATTATTGGTAACTACCTAAATTCCCCTGAGTATTACATCTCACTACTTAGCAGGCATTTGTACACTGCTGTATATTTAACAGACCTTCAGGTTATAATTTCAACAATAAGGTGCACAGCTGGGTGGCAGAGGGAAGTGATTGCCAACCACAGTATGATTCAAGTGTTTGTTGGTTTGGTTTTTAATAAAATATTCAAGGTCAGAACCATTTTATTTTTTAAAAGAGTAGCAGAGTATCCAAGGACACCAGGTTCTGTAGAGATGAAGATCAGGCATTTCTAAAGATTGAACCTGAAATGAACCATTTCTTGAGCTAATGCCATCTGTGTCAGTTTAGAGACAAGTTT
>VWYP01010921.1:163797-275650 GCA_013400435.1 Pycnonotus jocosus | reverse complement strand
GTAGATCAGAAGATTCATTCTGAACATCCTGCATATCTTCACCTTCTACATATCCATCCCTCTACCTCACCACACCTGTCTTAAAGCTCAAGACAGAGTCCACTGACCAGTGCATGTCTTGTTATACACCTTCATTGATGTCTTTGGTCAAGTTTAAGCACTATTTAGGGTTTAAAATATACCTTCCAAACAGTTTTTTGTAGGATTTGGGGGTGATTTTAACAATCATGAACTCTCTGCTTTGTTAGTCATTAAGAGATTTTAGGATTATGCACTTTAATAATCTTTGCACAGTTGATTTTGACAAATACCAAACTGTAAAGCCTCTTCTTCTTTCAGAAGCTGCCTATGTAATAGATTATTTACAGGTCACCATTTTTTCTTGCTCTGTACTTTTCTGCTTACCTCAACAATTCAGTATAATCAATTCATTCAACTCTTCCTGAAAACAGACAGAATAGAAAATACTTCAAAAACATAACTCTTGCTTTCTCCAGATACTTCTCTTTACACAGTACATGGTTTATATCACTACATGTTAATCAATACAGACTGTAAATCTAAATAGAGGTTACTCAAGGTGTTGAACAAGCTTGCTGAAATCTCCCTTATGCATGTGATGTTTTAAAAAGTGGGATTCATCTTTCTGTCAACAATCTCTCTGTTTTGCTGTGGAGATCCTTTTTTGTTCCATGTATAACCAGGAAGCTCTGCATATGTTGATATCAGTGGCTGAAAATCTGATCCAATGTTAAATGAATGCAAAGTGATAGAAGCTTCTCTTCCAGTCATTGGTTATATATGTGAACAGGAGGTATTTAAAATTTTATATGGTTAAAACTATGTTTTCAGATTGTGTTTTCTATTGCAGTCCAGATGTGTGAACTGTGGGAAATGCTGCAATGATTTCTGCATGTATGAAAACCAATTAAAAGAAATATCTGGGAATATGTATTAAAGAAAAAAAAAATCTGACATGGAAATGGTTACTTGACCACGTCCATGATTTAATGAAAGGCTTGCAGACTTTTTGGATTCACTGGTAAGGTGATTTCATCATCCTGGTGTTTGTGAATCTCACCTGTCTATGGATGTTGTGTGAACTTCAGGAGTCCTTTAACAGGAATTATGAGAATTGTTTAATGTGCCATCTCATGAGAATGGAGCAGGATTCAATTAGTCCTGCATTACATCTGTGAAGGCAGCCTATGCACTGGCAATGCCTCACTTTATGGCCTAAGATCAGAATTAAATCACAATGGAAGACTTATTTTTGGTTTGTTTTTTTTTTTTTTTAGATAATTATTACTTGGCTGTCACAATTTTAGCAACATGAGATTCTATAAACCGTATCGCAAAGGCCAGTGATGCTTAAGCCAAAAGGGGAAAAATCAGTTTGAATCCAGTTTTGTATTTTCTGACCTCAGAGAAAAATGGCACATAGCTAATGTGAAATCCTTATTACCTTTGTTTGCTTAATTATAATTTTAGGAAAATAGATACTTATGTCTGTTAAGCCACAAAATTTAAACCCTGTTAAAAAAATGCATTAAAATGAAATCTAGTTATAGGGCAAAGAGAGAGAAAAGGTTTCTGCAAAGACAGTAGGGTTGTTGGTTTTGGTTTGGGGGTTTTTTAATAATTGAGAAATAAGGTGATTGTATTTGCAGTTGACTAAGTGCAAACATTCCAGCTTTGTCGAACGCACCTTTGAACTGCAGCGTGGATCGATGGACTCTTCCATTCCATTGGTATTCCGGGACTGGGCTGTGCTGGCTGAACGCAGCCATGCTCCGGGAGCGCGCTGTATCCATGGTAACGGGGCTGCAGCTCCACGGGGCCGCGCGGGCCCGGATCGCTGAGGCACGAGGCTCATTAATTAATGAGCTGCTGATCAGCCGTGGCACGGATCAGACAGAGAGCGGGCTCAGGGAACCCGGGCATGGTTTGCGGACAGTTTGATCTGCCTGGAGAAGTTGCTGGTGGTTTGGAGAAGGTCAAGTCTTGCCTGCTGTGGTGCCTTCCAGCGTTGGAGCCCGTCCTGGGCAGGAGCAGCCCTGGGTGGGCGCCACTGTCGTTACAGCCACGACACTCAGAGTGCTCCAGTAAAACTTCACAGGGCTTCAAGCATCAGCACCTTGTTATCTAAAAGCCTCTCATACCTTTTTTCTGTGTAGCTTCCCATGGGCAGCTCCACACAGCTCTGGCTCTTTCTCTCCTTCTCTCTATCTTCTGCAGTCCCAGCTCGCTTCTTCCTGTCCCTGGCACAGCCACCTAACCCTGTCTGTCCCTCATACAGTGGCTCACCTCATCTGTCCCTTGCCTGACCTCCTGTCCCTTCATCCTCACAGCACGGCCAGCAGACTCCAAATGAGCCTCCACCAGCTCACTCACTCTTTATCACACCCATGGCTGTGAGGACAAGGCTGTTCCACTCGTTGGTAATTAACACAGCTGCAGATATTGGGGGCAGGCTTGCCTTCAGCACTCTCTCTGCCTTCCCAGAGGTGGGCTGGGGCAGGGGCACAGCAGTGACAATGCTGTGCTGACACAGCCGTGTCACTGAGAGAGAGGTTCAGTGCTGCAGCAATAGGGGGTGACACTCTCAAACCTCTCATGATTGACTGAAGCCTCTGCAAATCTTATTTTACAGGACATCTGAATGTGATCTGGGCCAGGCTCAAAGTACTGAGTGATAAGACACTGTGGTGACAAGCAAGTCATAAAACTGAGCAATGTTTGAGTGCCTAATTCCTTTGAATTTGTCTGGAAGTCCCAGCTGAAATGCAGTTCATTTTCTCGTTGCTTATGGTGAAGTCCAAAATTTAATCAAAAGTAACTCACTGGAATTAACTATGTAGGATTTTCGCTCTCAATTGAATGTCAACACCACTGGTTATAAAGAGAGAAAAATGAAATGGCATCATGAAGGAGAAAAAGTGATTATGGCCTACCAAAGAATGATGGATGAAGAATTAGAATCATCATGAAAAATCTTCATCTCTTAGTAAAAAACAATGTCTTCTATCAATGAAGGTCAGTATGTATCAGAAGTCTATGCTGGTGCAAAGACAAAGCTATAAAAATAATTTGCATTTCATGGAATGATGTGAACAAAGTGTTCTGGAAGCTGAAAAATTATCTCAAGTAATAATGACAAATATGCCACATAAAGGTAGTATGATTAAAAAAGGATAAATAATGCCAAAATCAGCTATGACAGTTTTCTAACAAACTACTCTAATTATCTTTTCTATTTTTTTAATGTGGTGTGCTGAGAAAACTGAAGTGTCAGTGTTAACAGCTGTTGAGTGGTTTATTTCCTTAGAATATAAGGCCTGCACAATTTTACTGAAGCCACAGTGAAATGAAGATCAATTAAGTTGCAATCACATTTTTTATTTGAGTTTGATTAGATGAAGTAGACAATATTGTAAATAGTTTGGTTTTGGTTTTATTTCTGAAGGCAGATGCATTCTGTTGTTCTCAATATGATTATTTCAGTGCCTGAGACAGATGTTGTGTAGGCACAGAAAGCTACACTTGCTGTTCCAATGTCAGCATAATTATCCTGCAAGAAGATATTGTAGTTCTTTTTAAAATAATTTCCATATATCTGCAGTAATCTGCAGAACTTCCCCTATCCTTCAGATTTGTAAGAATAACCTTCTTTCAAAGTAAATCTTGTTTGTCTTTTTTGGGGTTAGTCTATTTTTTTTTAATACAAGAAGTCTGCTTTTCTAATGCAATTGTTCATGAATGAACTGCTTTTTAAGTAAGTTCTGTTTTGTAGCTTTGGACGTTTCCACATGTAGTAGATGTCTGAGACTTTTTGAACCCAGTTCTTTCAAACCAATGAGGAGCAGAATTCCAGGTCTGAAACTGACTCTTGTCAATATTTGACTGAATCTTAACAGACATTAAAAATCACTGGCAATACTGCCTGGATGGCTGGTGTGAGACAAGGTAAGCTGCAAAAACCCCTTCTTCAGGATGTGGAGGCCCAAGGCATCCATAAAAATTATCTGGATGCCTTGAGCCAGAAAATCTTTGAATATAAGCCTAAGTTTACCCCAGTGATTTCAATTGCATCCTCTGAGCTCAACTGAAGCAAATCCTTTGCATTTTCCCAAGGAAATTTTACAGCACTTAGTTTTATACAATGATTGATCAGTAAATGCTTTACCACTTCTTGCTCTACCTCCTCGTTGGTGTAAGCAACACTAGAACTCCTCCTTGGTCCTTCATCCCCATCTCCACACAAGAGCATCAGTTAAACTTGCACAGTGCAGGCTTTCATGTGTCTGATTTACACATGAAGGTGATTTCTGAGGATGGCAGCCAAATGAGAGCAGGTTGTTGCTAGTGCTGTCAGCAGCCAGACAATTTTGAATTAAATCTGTGTTATCAGTAGTGCTATATTCTAACTATTACTCACCAAATTAATGCTTGGGTAGGATACATGTTAATCACATTTTTCCCACAGGATATGTCCTGGTAACCCCATTTTCAGCTTTTGTCACAATCAGAATGTATCTCTCATAGTGCCTGTTTTCAAGATAAAAATTAAGCATGTGTATTACACATATTCTGTGCAATATTATGTAATTTTATTAGACAATTTTATTCTCTGCATCTAAAAAAGAAAATGCAAAAACCAAAAGTGCAGAAATGTATGGGTTTTATAAATTCTTACATTAAATGCTAAAAGTAAAATCACATAAATAAAGAAAATTTAGTGCTATCCTGTGTTTTAAGACTATTACTCCTGTTATTTCATTATCATAGCTATCAGGGTAAATTACCAGAATATTGCCTTTGCTATTTGGAAGTCCTGTAGACCTTAGATTACCTTCAGAGATGAGGGTCATATTCCCTTAACTTCCACTAGAAGTTATTTAAACAGCTACAAAATATTGCTTTGAATTCTCAATAAGTTTCTTCTTTCTGGTTTTGCTTGCTGATTATGCTTGCTGTTGCATTATTTTTTTTCGTGAGGAGTCATGATCTAAACTGAATTCTGACATTCTTTCACTAGCATAGACATGTTTACAACTGTTACCTAATGAAATCTAGGACAAAATATGAAGAAAATTAATTATCCACTAATGTGAATTATCTGAAGCTAATTCAAATAACTTCTTTCATCCATTCCCTTCTAGACCTTCTAAAGAACAAATACTAACTTTTCTAGACATCAGGTGTCTAGTGCAAAAGGCTTTCTAATTAATTAGTCCCTTCTTTAATGTTTATGTCTGAGATAATTAAAGAATAATGTCATAAAGAAGATCCAGGAAGACAAAGAGCTTTTCTAAAGAAGTATTTTTTGCAGACAGTAACATAAATTGAAGTGTTTTCTGCATACCTTGGCTTGAAATTATGCCCTTTTATTTTTATGTAAAGGAATCCACAGCCATGAGGTGTTAAAATGCTGATCAGAGGTGTGTCACTACAACAAATAAAGCCTTTCTCTTTGTGTTAATGTTGTAGGATATATTCATATTCTTTTATTTATAACTTCAAATACTGTTGGAGTAGCATTTCTATTGGAAACACAACACCACTTACCTGGGCCAGAAAACACCATGAGGAATTTCAGTGTCTGTTGCTCCCTCCCATGGAAGGCCAGCAAGCACAGATTGGTCCTGCCAGCCTGGTTTGGCTTCTGTGCCTCTCTACAGGTGCTCTGTGTGCAGGGATAGAAGATGAGTGAGCAGAGGCAAGCTGGAATGGTGACATTTTACCATATTTCCACCATGGAGATGTGCACAAGCATAAGAGCAGAGCCTGGAGAGCATTGGAGCTGTCACAGTGCCTGCTTGCCACTGCCTGTGTCCTGCTCACAGGACATAGCAGAGTCCTTGTCACTGACCAGGGAAAGTAGTGAATCATGTCAGTAAAAATACTTTTGTAGCTAAAAAATAATATAACTAAGGAAGAATAAAGTGTTTAAGAACCTGGAGATGTGAAGAGAAATTTTAAAAGTACTTTTGCTTAAGGGAAATTTTGGAAGAATTGTGGGAGAATGGATTGTAAAAGAGTAGAGATGGTGCTGCAGACAATCTGGCCCCTGAATAGGGTGCAGCTCTGTAAGAGAGGTGACCAGCACTGAAGGAAAAAGAATTGTGGAATGTTGATGTGTATTGAGCAATCACAAAAGGGTAAAAGGGCTCACAGGTGTTTTGCATGTGAGAAGGTATTAAAGGTTGTAAAGCTTGAAACCATTCTTGGTGTTACTTGTGACTCCTCTGTCAAAGAATAATCTAAAAAAATCATAATCAACTCTTATGACTGAAGCTAATGAAACCACTAAAAAGTAATCACTGCTTAGGGAGGCAAAATTATGCTGTGTGAAATCAGACTAGGGTGTTTCTAATTGTCTTTGTGTTGCATGCCTGCCTAAATTACATACTTTCTATATTATAGGATTTGCCATTATCAAACTTTAGATAAAAACACAAAACATATAATTTTAAGTTCTGATTGTATATATGGTGAAAAGAGATACCCAATTAATTAAGATGCTACTTTGAGTTACATGTATTGTAAAATAGGGTTCTTTCTGCTGGCTATATCTATTTACAGCATATATAGATGACAGCATATTTGTAAGATTAATCAGTGAGGAGTTACTTTGAAAACTACTCAAGTTCTATGATTGTTTTAATCACAATATAAAATATGAAAAAAAATCATCCTGTAATGTCTTTACAATGTTCATAGTTCTACAGAAAAAGGGAATTTTACTTTGCTTTGTATTTTCAAGGAAGATTGTCCTATGTCTTAGTTATATTTAAAAGTTTATCTCAGGATTGATTGAACTGCAGAACCATTCTTTCAAGATTCCCATTAATTTTCTCATTTAGACTGCCAAAGAGAGAACCTCAAGATAAAATTATGTTTATTTTCATATCTGAATCTGTCTACATTCTCCTTTTAAAAATCACTTTTAAAGAACCAGTGAATTTTTTTCTGTATTCACTTAATGATTTTCTCGTGTGAAATTGCTATAATAAAATTCTACAGTATAAGATTTTTGGTGCATTGACATTTGGTGCTCTCACATTACCACTGATGTGGCACTGCCATGAGTTGTTCCCTTCATCATTCCTTACTAAACCCCTTGCACAGGCAGCAATTGCATTTTAGTTGCTTCATTAGCATCACTCACTTTGTGCTGGATTTGTCTTTCCTCATCACTTTGGAATAATCCCCTTCTCCTCCCTCTCTCAGCCTCCATATCCTGTCCCTCAGCAAGCCTGTTGATGGCATCCCCTTTGCAGCAGGGAAGAGGAGCAGCCTGTCCTGGGAATTGCAACTCAGGAATTCATCTGCAGCATCCAGCCCAGCCATTCCTGCAGAGCAGCAAGGCCTGGACACAGCAAACATCCCAGAGCTTGTGATGCTGCCATTCCCAGAGAACTTAAAATAATGGAAGCCTCTAAGCTGTTTCCATTCAAAGCCATGTGCTCTTAGCTAAAGGGTGGAATGACATTGCTAGGTGTGCTCAGAGTATGGGGATCAGGGAAAAGTTTTACATCACATGAATAATAGAGGAGGCTTGTTTCAAGAAATAAGAGGTTTGAGGTTAGGGTTGTGGGTTTTTGTTTTTGTTTTTGTTTTAATATCTGCTTTGTTGGCTTGAGAACACAAAGTGAAATTATGATATTTTGGAGTTTGGATTGAAATCATGTTACTTGGGAAAAGACTGCGTTAAACCTCAAAGGAGCTTATGCCTTTAAAAGCATTGCTGAACTTTGCAGTTTGACAAAATATGCTTACTCACACACTTCAGTTTAAAAAGACAGCTAAAAATAGCTAATACAATCAGAATATGCATAAAATAACTTTTAGGTGTCAAGCTATCATCTCTGTTGGACGAGAGCTGAAATGGAAGCTAAAAATGTTAAAGGTCAGACTGTGAAGCTCCTAATTTTGCAAGGTGATGTAGGAAAGCAGTTTTTGAATTTGGGGATTTGTCCCACCTATGTGCAGCTATATCACAGTTAGTGTGTAAAGTCCAAGAAAATTGGCTAAACTCTGAACATACCAGCTGAGATGCTTGCCCCATCCCAAGAGATTCAAATGAATACAGGAAGCTGCATAAAGTCAAGTAGGAAAGAATTACAGCCTGAATAGTTTTAACTGTAGAAAAATTCATTAACTACAAGAATGTGCACAAAATTCATATCAGTCTGTTGTCTTTTAGGTGCAGAAATTTCCTGTGGGTGAGCAAATGAGAGAATACCTGAGATTCCCAGTGCAATGGTAATTCAGGAGCTGGAGCATCTGTGTCAGATGAGATGAGCAGCATTGGAGTCAGGGGCCAAAGCTCTTGTTAAATATTTACTCATCTAGATAGGAGCAGAGACTTGATACCAGAACACCTTTATTTTGTGTGCCTTATCTGTTAAATTAATGACTATTCTGGATGGCAGAATCTTGGAAAAACAAATCAGGAAGACCCTCAAGGCAGAATAAATTGCAGCTGTGTACCTCCTGACAAATGTTTGTATAATTGTTTATAAAATCCTCCAGTGATAACTATGCCATGGCTACCCCAGGCAATTAATTTCAGTTTCTTCCTTGTAACCAGAGATTTTTCTGTGTCTCTAAACTGGTGTGTTAGTGTAGTTTAAGCCCTTTGGTCTTTCACTTATCTACTGTAGCTATCAAATTGAAGCCTTCCCTTCTCTTTTGCTCATTCTTTTGTTATGCTTCCTAAATCTCTGATTATCTACCTCAGTTTGTCCATGTCTTTGCTAAAGCACAGTTGACAGCTTCATTTGTTTCACAGAGGCAATACTTGCTGAAGCCTTGCCCAAGGTGACTGGAGAACCATTGTGACAGGGATTTTTCTCATTATTTATTGGGTGTATGCATGTTTTCGTGCATATGCACTGCGGTTTGTATGTTTTTTATGTTATATATCTTTACTAAATGTGCACAAATATTTATAGCATTAATTTTGTTATGTTTGTAATGGTGTAACATTCCTGCCTTGTGCTTCACTTAGGAATTTAAGTCTGTTTATAGTCTTCAGCAATTTAATGCCAGATTTATTTTTTTTTCAGTTTGTCAAGACCACTGTGAACTCTAGACCTCTGCCCCAATGTACATGGGGCATGTCTTATTTTGGTGGGAGGTGCATATTTAATAAAAGTACTCTCTCTTCCTTTCTTAAGGTTAGTAATGAAAATACTGAATAGAACACACCTACGAATCAGCCTCTGTAGCTTTGGTGAGTGAGTTTTACCATTTCACAGTAAACCACTATTAATAATTCCATAAGCCCAGTTATCCCAAACATTTTTGTACCTATTCTTCATTACTTTTCTGATTATTGTACTTCCTCAGTTCACCTAATAGAATATGTTGTGTCAAAAGCTCTACAAAAATTGATACACAATTATTTCTTCCTCCTTGAAGTGATCTGTTGCCCTGTTGGAGAAGAAAATTTGAAAATTAGTTTGACATGATATGTCCTGGACTGAGACATACCAGCCCTTGGGCAAAACCATGTTTTTCAGATTCCTTGTTATTTGTTTGGGGGTGAAGGGAAGTTTAATAATTCATGTATGCTTCCAAACCTGTGGTTTATGGTTCCTATATTCATTTTAATGACAGAGACTGCAAATTACATTTTTGGCTTTGCAGTTCCTCACAGATACCTAATAAGTTTTAATATGTCTGATTTGTAGCAGCTAGTTCAGTGAGCTCATCAGTCAGTATGAGTAGCTTGTTTTAATGTCTTTTTCTTTATTCCAGACTCTTTTCTCTGGTGTTAATTTTTCTACCCACCTGCTTGCAGTTAATGTTTTAAGGCAAGAATACCTTTCAGCATGTGAGTTGTCCTGGCATTCTGATAGCTTTCTTTCTACAGTCAGTACTAGACTGCCACATAATTCTCTTACTCCTGACATCTGCAATGATCTCTTGTTGTCTTTGAATTCTTTGCTGGCTTCTTTCCATCTTATGCTTTGACATTTCTAATCTTCTTTTACATACTCCCTCCTACATTTTTAGGATAACCTATTTCCACTTTCTCTGTGCTTCCTGCTTTGGCTTGACACTGGTGAGGAGCTTCTGATGTAGTTATTTTCAACTTCTACATTGGGATAGGTAATTTTTGTGGAACTGCCACTCTTCATATTTTTCTTCCAGTCATTGCTTGCTTTCCCAAATAATTTGGTGAATTTATTGAACTTTCTTGTCTTTAAGTCTATCTCTTCCTGTTCTGCTGTCCAGAACAACTTTCTTTCCCAAGTTTAGGTAGCTCTTACCATACCATGGTAATTTTCATGTAAACTGTGTTTCTCTTCCTTTCTTGTTGATTAAGTATACAACTGTCTTTGCACAGACTTTTTTCTGCCTTCTGGATGTGCATCTGCATTTCTAAAACTTATCAGCACCATATTTTACAGAATTACTTTTCTGATTCTGTATTCATTCTGGTTTTAAAGCTTTTCTGGGTAATGTAAATTAATACCTTGTATTGTGCCTTGGTAGTTGTGGTATTTGTTCACAAAAGTTCTTTCCACTGCATTTTTGTGATTTAGTCATCTGCAATGCACATTAACATGTTTCCAGACTTTCAGCAAGGGTAATTTCCCAAATTTGGATCTCAAGTGTCATGCATGAACATGGTGGTCTTTTCTAATGCAGTAACATGTCTAATTTACTAAGGTTCTGTACTGTTAGTCATTAAATGCTCATTTTAAAGTATTCCTCTTCAACTGCTCTTGTTTATTCCCCACACTTCTTGCATTAATGTATAGGTTTCCCAAGCATTGGGTAGGTTGAGCCATCATTTGACTCATTTTCTTCATACAGCATGTCCAAGCTGTTGGATTTTATGCTTATATGTGTTTTTCTCTTCATTATTACAATCTAGAACCAAATATGATTTGAGAAGACTTGTGATTCAAGTCTCTGTAAGAAGTTACTGATCCCAATGTAAAAAAAATTGTCATAAATCTTCTATTTGTTGTATTGCCTTGTGACTTCACTAGCAAAGGACAGTGTTCAGAAGCATGTTCAGTATTTACTGAAACAAAAAAGAAGGAGAGGCTGTTAATGCATAACAATATTACATGATGTGAGACTATGCCTTGTGCTAACTGAATTTAAGTGGTGGTGGTGAGAGGGAAGAGGAAGCTTTTAGTCATGGTTTTTAGACTGCTGCATTAAGTTTGTTCCTGTCTCCTTGGTCTTTCAGAACAGCACTGCTTTTAGTGCTGTTTTTAGTTACATTATGTTATCATTGAAAGAGAAGTAGACATTTTCCAAAGGAAAGGAAAAACATTCCTAAACTTACACACTGCTCAATTTATCTTTACAGATACATGCTTGAATTTTGATTTTACTGTATATGCAAGCTTATTTAATCACCAGTTATACTATGTGTTGTCACACATAGTCTTCTATTAACATGTTTTTTATCTTGCAAATATGTGCTTTTCTTTTTTGTTCCAGCTCAGAAAAAGTAGTCATCTTAGCACTTTCTGCAGTGAACATCACCAATCTAAAATAGTTACTTAGTGCATGGCAGTGTGACAAATGCAATATTGCTTGACTTCAACAAAGACATTAATCATCTTAGAAAATATGGGGTATGAACAGCAAGGCAAATTCTGTAATTTTGAAGATACAAGTAAATCTCAACTGAGCTATATCCCTAAATATTTATGCCCCAAGGAAGTATGAGAGCCAAAAGGCTGGCTGGTGTTAAAGATGAGGAAAGCACTTGGGACCATGGAATCCAAGAGGGCTGAGTTTGACAGGGACCCCTGAAGATTGTCTTGTTGAAATCCCTGCTCAAGGCAAAATCAATTAAGCAGGTTGCCCATGACTCTGTCCAGTTGGGTTGGGAACATCACCAGTGGCAGAGAAGCCACATTCTATGGTTGTTTGTGGTATCTGGTCAGTTTTACAGTAAGACACTTCCTTATGTTTAACTAGATTGTTTTGTGTTTCCGTTGGTGTGCTTTTTCTGTTGTCCTATCACTGGATACAAGAAACATGTTTTTAGTCATGAAGATGGTAAAACACTGGAACAGGATGCTCAGATATGTGGTGAATGCTCCGTCCCTGGAAACACTGAAGATCAGGTTGGATGGGGCTCTGAGAACCTGATCTGGTTAAGAACTTCTCTTTGCAGAGGAGTTGGTCCAGTTGACCTTTAGAGGTCCTTCCCACCCAAATTATTCTATGATTCCTGCTGGAAATTCCATTAATTGCTTCTCACCGGGTAGATATAAATTCTGCATTGTTTCTAGTGCTGCTCATATTTAGATAGTGTAGGATGTAATATGTCCAACATGACACCATGATCCTGATTATGATGGTGCTGGGTATTGATTGTCAGCATATCTGCTTTATTGCCATTTAATTCTCGTTCAGGAGAGACTGTGATGTTCCCTGTAATTTCAGTGCACAGCTTTTGTCTTGGTATGTACTGTAAACTCAGCAGGCAGTGTTAGTCATAGGGAGTTCCACTCATGGAGGACAGAGAGGCTCTTGTCAAAAACTCTTCCCAGGTAACAACTGCTGTGGCTGGTAAAAGTGAAATAAGAGAGAAAAGAGGAAAGGGTGTTCTGAAAGGGAGTGCTTCTTGTCATAAACTTAAATTGAGAAATTAATTTATTTTCTTGTGAAATTAAAACCAGAAAAATACAGGCAAGCAAATTGATACAATTTGTAGATTACAGACAGCCTGTCATGTTGAAGCCCTGAACACATCCAAATAGCATTGAGAAAATTGAGTTAGGGAGTATGCACACAGTATTTACCTACCATGATGATTGCACTTCTGCTTAAATGGGATATTTAGCTAACAGAAATCATTTTCCCATTTATTCACAGGTGCATGAAGAAAAGGACATACAGAATTAAATATGAAGGAAAGTTCATCAGGTCCTGTCTTGAGCCTTCAGCTTCATTGAGAGTACTGGCCTATCTGAATTTCCTGACTGCTTATGGTCCTATCTTATTCTGACCATTAAATCAAGAGAATTCTTTGTGGCTTTCCATGATACAGCAAGAAATAGAAACCTTGGCAACTCAGACTTAACAGGATTGTGTTTGTGTTTTGCTCTAGATGAGTAATATTTTCATTTGCATTAGATTTTTGACAGCTGCTTTAACAGCAACCCTTTGACATATATTTTAAGTAAAACGAATACTTGAAATCATATCTGTAAAGCATGAAGATTTTATAATTTTTAAGTACATATAGCAGACAAAATTGTCATTATCTAACAATTAAGTTGCATGAATTATTAATTTTTAATAAAAAATAAAGTACTTGCTCTCTAATTAACTCTGCAATCACAATTGTTCCAGTATATGATATCTCTTAAGATTTCACATCCTACCTGGGTTGCAATTGGCGTTGTATTAAAATGGTTTTTTTTCTCTCTGGAATGTATAATTAATAAATGTGCAGATTGTTAACGTGATTGTTTTCCATTAGCTAACTATACAAAAAGAGTATGTCAAGGTATATGAAAAGCTGATTTTTTTATATTTTTAAATTTGTGGAGCTGTCTCTAGTGTTCACTGAAAACCAGACCCTATATCATGCTTTAGTCCCATTGGTATGCATGAGCTGCTGTGGAACTTTGAAGAGATTTACCCCTTGGCCAAGGCATTATTAAGTTCTCCACTGAGATTTCTCTAGAAGAGCAGCCTTGTATGAATCCTGGCAGAGGGATTTTTCCATGGAGCTTGATGGACTTAATCCCCTAAACCCCAATGAATATCAAGTGAGTACAATGGATGCATAATTCCATAGGTGTTTTTGGAAACTTTCTCGAATAAACTCTAAATAATATAAGAGTAATAAAAACCTGTGGTGAATCTACAGATTCACGTTCACACTGATTCTTTCCCATTTCCAAACTCCACTCTGCTGGCCAGTGGTCTACAAAATCCATGTGCATGTATATTAATATACTAAAATATGCACGTGTGTGAATCTATGTGTGTACATACATACAGGTGTAGATGTACACACGAGCCTGGCTGGATAGTTACCTCCCACATCACTGCACACTACAGGCACCAAAGGGGCATTTCTTGCAGAGACTTTGCTAGAAACTCCTTTGTAGCTGGACCATTTTAAATTGCAGTCAGGAGAAATCATCAGACATGAAGATAGAGAAATGTTATTACTGACAGACACTCTGAAGTCCACATAAATTAGACAACATGTTTTCAAAAAGTATTTTGGGACAGCTCTAAGGGATTTGGAATGGCTGGCTCCTCCAAAAGACTAAATTAAAAAAATAAAAGAAAAAAGAAAAAAAATGCTCTTAAAAGTGTCGGTGACATATTTGACCTGATATAAACACACCATCCACTGTGGACAGACAAAATTCACCACAGCAGGAGGCATCCTGATGTGTTTTTATGCCACTTATCAGAGTGCATATGAGTAGTGATTATGAATAGAACTAATCTCTGAAAAACACCCATCTCTTGCAATTCATGTGGCCAACCAAACAAAAACCAAATGGGCTACCTGTTAAGTGTACTTCACAGAACAGAAAAAACCCTAAATTATGAACAGAAACTGGATATCCAAAATTTTAAATTCTGAGATTTATGACAATTTCTTGAACATTCAGTGTTGTAGATATTGAAATAAAATGCATAAGAAATTCAAATTTTATTTTATATTTACTCAATTAGATTAAGTTCATATCATACCATCTACAGACAAAATTGATCATAACTCCCTATATATACATGCATATATTTCCTCTGCTTTCATGGATAGTAAAACTTATTTAATGAAGATAAACAGAACCTGGCACTTGAAAGAAGGAGACATAATATAGAGCATTATTGTTCAAACACATAGTGTTATACTGTTTTCCCTGGAGTTGTTTTTGCATGAATGTCTTGTCCTGATGTCAGTGTCAGCTGTTTGCCAAGGGGCAACATAAATCTGGTATTCTGAAGGGGCTGCCTTATACATGGGCAGGAAATCAGTGACATGAAATCCCTGTGTATTTCAAGTATAAATTAATTCATTAATATCTCTTGAGAGAAGACTCTCAAAAATATCTAAAGTATTTTCTTTGGAAAGCTCAGTCTCAAAGGAGTGATAGACTCCCAATGAGAGATTCTTCATTAAGCTGTGAATAAAAACTGCATAGCAGTAGTTGCAAAGTTGAATATTTGGCTTCAATGAAGAAAAAATGTGTAGACATATGTGCAGCAGCACTTTACTGTGACACCAGTGGTACAGCTGTATATTGTAGAAAGAAACATGTATGAAGTGTGGCTTGGAATGAACTTTGGGCTTTGAAAAGGGAATAATCCCTGCACAGTTCTCACTGTCTGGGGCAAACCTGTGAGGAAAGGCAGACAACTAAAGATTGCTGGGTTTATTTGTAACTTCTGCTTAAGGTGACTTTCTGCCCTGGTATTTTATGGTATTGAGGCAGAACTATGACCCTCATTGTTGTCACATACAGACCAGCACAAATTCTGACTGAGTTTTCCAGAGCTTTCCAGAGTGCCTGAGAGGTTTTGAGGAAACTGCTGTGGATGAACCAGTCACAAGAACCTGTGCCCCCAGCCTCACAGACTGGGCTGTGAGTCAGCTTAGGGCTTATCTCAAGGTTGATTTGTGCTACCTGTTATTCTGTCTTTACAATTTGTACCCTACTCCTCTATTTTATTGCACAGGTTACCTAATAAAAGGATGGAGTGTTTCCCAAAGTGAGGAATTTTTGAGTTATTTCTGTAAGTTACTAAATTGAAAGCTTTTTTATGTAACTGCTAATGCCTCTTTTCAGTGAGGTTAAAACACAAATTTCCCTTTTGACCAATTTTTTTTTGCTTAAACTTTGTACCTAACACCATGTTAATATTTGTACCACAGTGCAGACTTGTTGCAGAAGATTTATCATTCTTCTTGTTCCTTGCTTCTATGGTTTGTAAATCAGTGTCAGTTTATCATTTCATAAATAAACAAACAGACTTTATGTAGATATATAGATATGTAGACACAGAGATATATAGACATATGGATATATATCTATCTCAGAATACTTTGACAGCAGTGGTTGCTACATTATGCTTTGGTTTCTCTCACCAGAGCTACACTTTGCAAGTCTGTTCATCTGTACTTCCTGTAATGAGGATTTCCTCTATGTGACCACTCTGTTTCAGTAGGGACATACATAACCAGAAATAATCTCCATATGGATGTTTTCTGTTTTTCTTGGAAGCTCAGCTTGAAACCACTAATACTTGAAGAAAGATTGTGTTGGCAGTACTACATTAATTTCTTCATGAAACATGTAGCCTCAGAACCAAAATGAAAATGGTATATAATCAGGATTCTTAGTGAAAGAACATTCTCTTTTACCTGTATTCATGCATCATACAAAAAATATTAAGAACTACTTGAAAATTTAAAACTATACAAAATGACTCTTTATTCTTTCTCACTTCAAAGTTTAAATTGCACTTTAAATAAGCCCATTCTCATTTGGGACTAGATCTTTCACTAAAAAATGGGTGAATCAATTTTTAATCAGCTCCAGTAAATTCATATTGTGCTGTAATTAAAAAGTAAATTTAGTGAAGACAATTTAAAATTCATTAACATTCAATGAAAAGATTCAATATCATCACAAGCAAAATTGCTCTTTCATTTGTTTGTGGAGTTGTGTAAAACTGCATTTTGGAAAAACACTTTTCTGCTTATATAGGAGAAGATCTTAAATAAATCTTTACACACCCTCTTACTGTAATGTAGATGAATTAGTTGACATTGATTACTATGTTTGAATACTTTTAATCCACAAGAGTAAAAATTTTATATAAATAATGTTTTGCATGAAATAATTTTTTTTTGACTTTTGTGAATTTTGTGTTTGCATCATTATCCTGGTAAGTGCACATTGTGTATATCTCTAGGTAGCCACACTTGTAAAAGATTAGAAAGTTCAATTCTAAAGTGTAGTACTTAAGGTTTTTATTACAGTTCTTGAGATTTCATAGTATAAGACAATCCATTTCATAATTTACTATTTGCCTCTATGCAATGGATAGAGTTGACAGTGAAACATGTAAAACTCTTATTATATGCTCTGTTCTAGAAAAAACTGTATTCAGACAGCCCAAAGTTTAGTAGGACTTTATTAGCTTACTGTTAACAAGTTAGAAAGTTATCAGAAGCTATGACATGAAATACCAGTAAGTCTTCTGCCTACTTTTCCTTTTTGAGAGAAAAAAATAAAGAAAATCAAACGAAACCATAGGGGTGAATGCATATGCTAAGACTTCTCTAGAGTCTATCTGAAAAGGACTTTTTTTTAGGGAAAGTGATGCTAAGCAAAAAGACTAGACATTCTTATTCTTGGATAATGCTAGTTAGGTAAGATTTAACACATCTCTCAGAAATAGAAAAAGGTTTCCTTTACTCTGCTTTTATGATTAACTCTGAGATTTTAGTCTTGCTAGTGGCTGCTCTTCCATAAATTCATGTTCTCTTTTGCTTTGAACTTTTTAACATCTTTTTCACTAACAGGGTGAAAAGCTTCCCCAAAGTTCTTTAGCAGTCAGAACTTTTTGACCTTTTAGCCTAAGATGAGTCAGTGCTAAAGGAAACCAGCACAAAGCAGTAAGCTGACATGGTAACTTATGCTTTATCTCAGATTTTGATTGACTATGTTAATTCAAGGTCAATATAGACTATTAGTGCTTTCAAGTCAATAAAATTTGACCTGTTTGATGTGTACATAAAGGATTTTCCATTATAATGAAAATTCAAAGTGTCTGTATGAATCAGTGGTTTTTGGCAGCTTTTAAACAGAACATTAAACAACCCACACTGATACTGATCTAACTAGGAAAATTAGTTGGAGTGGAATTTTTGAAGTCTCAGGAAACATGAATTTGCATGTGTTTATTGGTAATTGTTTTGAAGACATTCAGTCACCAGTACCACATTCCAAACATATTTAAAGCTCTTTTAAGGTTTAGTATCTGTCTAAGATGTTTCATGTGTTGACTTGAGCATGTTCTATGTGTAACTCTAGTGACAAGTGGTAAAGGACTGTTCAGTTTACAAATTCTAATACCTTCTCATGGGAAGCAGAGTCACTGCAGTTTATTCCAGGTGTATCAATGTAAGAACCCCACCATATAATACTAAACCTTTGACATCAATGTAACAGAAAAATTGAAAGCTCTAACCCTCTGGTGGTCGTGTACATCTTCCTTTGATTTGTTCTCTTTGTCACCTGTATTTTGTACTCTGAGAAGATTCTCTCTCCCACTCTGGATTATTTCCCAGTGTCTGTAGCTGTGCTCTTCACTTGGACTCTAATTACCTGCTAGAATTTGGATGCAGCAAATCCACTAAGATTAGGGAAGTACTCTGTGAACACAAGGGTAACCAATATCTTTGAAAGAATGGATGATTCTCTTAATATAAGGGTCAAGACAACACAGAGCAATTAAAAGGACATATTCATTATATGAGTCATTGAGAATGTAATGAGCTGCAAAGTCATGGTGCCTTGGAAGACAAATTTCTCAAATTCATGTCTGGTAATTAGAGAACAAGTCCCTTCTTCTATTATTATTACCAGGCAGCATTTCTGATTCCACAAGATCTTTTCGTTGGGCTTAAATTCCCTGAGTAATACTCAAAACTTACACCAGATTAGAATTTTGTGTTTTGTTCCTTATAACATTTGTCTGAGCAGGATAACGAATAACTAATATCATTAGTGACTCCTTTTGCCTTTATAGTAAAAGCAGCACCATCTCTACCCCGTGTACAAAGAATATCCATCAAAATGAATGCAATGGCCTTGACAGGAAGAAAGGCCAACTGCAGCCTGGCATGTCCAGCCTTCCTGCCCCTGTCAGCTGCATAGCAAAGTGAATATTTCTGGAAATGATCCACAGGAGAGAGAATTGTGGCTCCCCAGCCTTCAGCTGCAGGATAAGGCCTTGTTAAAGGGGTGTCTGGGCTCTCTGGGGTGACACAGTTAATGCCAGTCACTGGATTGGACAGGTACCCCCATAAACACATCTGCAGAACAAGGATCTGTCTCTGAAGTGTTTGCAAATGAAAAAAAATGCTGGCCTAAGTCTATTACATGGTGATATTTAAGGAGTATTTCTGATGTTAAAGCAGTATCTTAAAAAAAAAGCAGGGGAAAATAAACCCCCCAGCCTGAGGCTGTTCTATGAGGGATTTTTCCCAAGAACGTCCATTCTGGAGCAGACCATCAAAGAATCTAACTGATATAAATGAAGTACAAGATAAAGTACCATTGGGCAGTAATCTATGATAAAATTAATACTTAATGGGAGGTATGTTGGGATTAATGCTTAGAAATTGGGAGAGCTGCCTGGATCATTTGGCAAATTTGAAATGCCTCATTTTGTGGAAGTGTATGACAAGATATATTTAAAGAGAGTTCAAGTGACAGGTTGCTTCATTCTCATTATGGCATTCTTTTTGTGTTAATATCTTCCTGTGTAATATTTAAGCTAGCATTTATGCATTTTGGAACAAATCTAAAGCTAGGCAATTAACTGATGATTTGATTAACTAGCAGTTAGTGCTAGGGGTGAGAAGTTCTTGGCATGGTAAGAGACTTTCAAGTTCTTCTACTTTCATAGGTAAATGTATTCTTGCATGAACTCTCACTTTCTCAGAAAGAGTCTAATTCTCTGTGTCCACCTGGACCAGATTTGAGTTTTTTTGTATTATTAATCATTGAATATCAAATTACTTGAAAAGCTGTAAAACTTGCTCTGGAAAGACCTGCTTTCTCCCTACAGTTTGGTTTGGGCTTTTTGGGGGGGATTATTCTTTCATTGCATCCATCTCCTCAAGGTCATTCTTTCAGGAATCTGTGTACTAGAAAATAGAAGCCTTCATGGAAGGTTGCAGAGAAGAGAAATAGAGGCAGATGTTTTGCAGCATGAGATTTGGGAAGCAAATACAGGTGAACAGGCAGGCCATGTTCTGCCCCATGCAGATGTCTCCTTAATGGAGAGCCGTGTTCCTGGGATATGATGAATAATTTGAGCTACAGATTAATTCAGTGGCCAAGGAAAGTATTTCCTTCTCGAACTGCCAGATTAGTGGACCACTGCCTCTGAAACAGTGCCCTAAAGCTTTTTGATCTGAAAAGATCTTATTATTTGTGTTCCTCAGGTGGAAGAGGATTCTCCATCACTGCTGCCAATGTATTCATGCATTATTTCATTCACTACTTCTCCTGCCTATTTTATTCACTGTGGTCCTGCCATATTGTCCTTCTGTCCATGAATTCTTGCCTGATCCCTCAGAGATGGGCTGGCAACTAAACATCTGTGCATGTCTCTCACAAGCCTTTGGTTTGGGTGTTGCAGAAATCAATATTATTATACACAATAAGTGCCACTACAGTTTGTATGTATATATGTCCTGAAAAAACTTAACAGACAGAATAGCATCTTGGACAAAGTGCAGTGGAGTGGCTCAAGTATTTTCAATATCAATGGTAACAGATCTGTGTAACATCTCTTACTGAGGCAGGGCATAATGGGAACAGTGAAAGAGGAATTAACCTGTTTGAAATGGTTCTGAAAGACAGTGGGGGGCTAAAATCAAATGAACATGTCATGTTCAAATGTTTCTTCTGAGATGTTCCTTGTGCTGAGGTGGGTAGCTTGGAAGGTTCCTTATAGCTTTCTCATAAAGTTGAGAATTTTTGTAATGGCATTCTTGTCCTGGAGCTGAGAAGGAAGAGAGTGGATTATCTGCAGCAGAGAGATGGAAGAAAGCTGTAAAGACTGGTGGCTCCAGCCCCCTGACTCAGATGCTCTGTGGAACTGGTGGCTGGAAAGGTGGCAGTCCATCACCCACTTCTTTTACCCACCACCATAAATGTGTCAAGAAGGCTTTAGTCAAGGAACAGGTAACAGAATTTTTGAGAAATAGACACGACTTCTGATAGGAGATAAAATAAATAAATAAATGAATAAATAAATGACAGATTCCAGAGAAATGGGCTCAGAGCACTGTGGAACAAAACAGGACAATAACCAGACTGCCTGAGAATGTATGGAGAAATGAATGGGAGCCACCACTTCTGCATCAGGGAGTTTGTTTCTGTTAACAGTGAAAATACTGTTAATTGACTGTTCTTTTAATAACAATTTGTACCTCCTTTGTGGTTTATTTATATGCTTACATTTTTTAACTGATGAATCTATATTTTTTTCTTTTGTGATTGTCTCTGACTGCAAATATACTGTATAAGATACTTACTTCAGACTGGTATAAAGCAGGGTTGGCACCGTGTAAAAGGTGCAAAAATTTGCTTAGGAGTATCATGAAGTGTGAGAAAGAGTCTCCAATAGGTAAAATAATACCTGGGAAACATATGTGTGTGCTTGATAAGTAAAAAGGAATTATTTTGTCAGTGAGTCACTCGTCTTCACAAGCATGTGGGTGACAGAAGTTTCACAGTTATGCTGTAAAATCCAGAAGCTTTTGAATTATTTGTTACAAAAGAGGAAATTCTGCAATTCAGTTTGTTTTTTTTTTCCAGTGTAGTTATCAGCAGCACACAGTTCAATTATCATGGGCATTATATAAAACAATTACTTTCTTGGAACTATTTTGAGTACAAATGTAATAATGCCTCTGGGAAGAAATGACACATTCTCAGGATCAAATCATTCCATTTTCTAAACAAGAAGAAACTTGTGAAGTAAAAACACTTCTGAAAGAGCTGGTCTCAAATCTATTCATATGGCTTGGTCCAACCCCTAGTGAAGTCAGTGAGAAGTCTCTGGTTGAGAGTCTCAGAGAACTGGATACAACAATCTACATCTCAGCTTAGTGTGAAGAAAAAGGAGAATGGGTACTATAGAAGACAATGAGTTGATAAAGAGCATAATGGAATAAGAATGAAATACCAAAACAATTCCAGCATTTCAGGCCTATGGAGCAGGATACCACATCCTGTCTATCCCTTTCAGGCTGCTTTGGCCTCACCTAGTCATCTGTTCCATTTAACTTGGTGCCACCTGGCATTAGCTCTCTTGTAGTTTGGTCACTTTGACTGTTTCACAATGTCCAAGCAATTTTTCTTAAGGGTTGATAGGATATTTTGGAGGTGTTGAGCCAAGCACAACCTATCCTTAGAACAGGTATGGATACTATCCCCAGCACACACTGCATAATTACCAAGGGACATTGTAGACATTCCATGTTGTGGATGGAAAGGAAATTTGGCCCCAGACACAGTCTAAAGGATATATTAATCAAGGGGTACAAAAATGTCATGTAAATTCTGTGTTGGCAAAGTGATTTGAGTGAGTTGTGTGTTGCCCACTTTACCTGTATGAGTTGGCCACATGCCTCAGGCTAGTCCTGCCTTCTTTGAACAGCAGCTTCTATTCAGGCATCACAATGGTTTTATTTCCTGATGTTCCTGGGAAAGATGATTAACTCACATCCCTGAGTGAGAGTCTTTGGACAGTTCATACCTGTGTGCTTGCTTTCCTAATTGTTAATCTGGCTGAATGACAGGCAGTAAAAAGGTTTAAACTGTCCTGCCCTTATTTCTTACATTTTAGCAAATCTGAAGATGGAGATGTTTTCTATTTTCAGCTTCAAAGATCAAACTACCAGTTCAATAATTTGAAGTTCTGCTATCTCTTTTTGCTCTGTTATCCCTTAGTTGCCTGGAAGGTAATCAATACCCATAATAGAAGCCCCAGTCTTAGTGTGATTGTAAAATTGCTTAGCAAAATTACTGAACTCAGTGGTCTCTATTTCTGTTGTCCTTTACACTGGCAAATGCTGTTGGCCCGCTAAAATGGACATGCTCAGGAAAGGGAAAGCTTCTTTACCTTCCTGAGTACATGTCCTGTGCAATCATTTAATGGAGATTTTTACCTACTTTCCCATTGGTTACATATGAAAACTATTGTTTTATCATTTCTTTGCTGCCACAAAATACATCTTTAATTAAGATTTAAGATACAGTGATAAACATTTCAGGTTAGTAAAAAAAAGATGTTCTGGGACATGTTGATGAACTAGAAAATTGAGACAAATGATGTCATCTTTAACAAATACATTCTGAGTTGTAAAGGATTCCAAAAGGTAAAAGATAGCTACACAGTTGATGCAATCAAGCTTTTCCAATGTAACAGTATTTTTAACAAGATTTGGGGCCTAAAATTGACATAGCTGTAATTAAAGTTCTGCAGGCTCATCTACCATGGCATTCACACATCTGTTATTAAGTCTGCTCTACCAACGAGCTGAAGAAATACACTCTGAAATGCTTCTCTTTTTAGAGTCAAATATATTTATTCTAAGTAGGGAATATCAGACAGCTCCTGCAGGGAATGTGACTGGAATTGGCAAATTAAACAATGTACCTAAAACTTTTATTTCATTTGTTACCTATTGGTGATCATTCACATGTATGGTTTTGTTTTTTTTTTTTTCTGTTGCATTTATAAAACTGATTAATATGATATGAAGTCCTATTCTGCTTATGATATCTGAAAGAAAATAGTGCTTATAGTTTGAATCCATTTCTGTATGCAATCTTTCTGTAACTTTCTACCCTCTTACTTCATTCCCTAGTTTGCAGAAATGTATTTTCTGTTCTGTCCCCTTCCATTTAATTTTGCTATGCCTGCTTTCTTATTCAGCATAAATAACCATTATGCTCTGCAGTCATCTAACTTCATTTATATCAGGAATTAATACAATATACCTCCAGGCTGTCTTCTCACTAGCCAGAACAAAAAAGGAGCCTGGCTTCAGCTCCTAATGAATCATTCCTTTTTGGGGGAAACATGAAGTGCAGTTCACTGAAATTCCATTAAAATCTTAGATATCCATTAAAAGTGCAAGTGCAAGTGTAATACATTTAAATGCAGAATGGAAGACAGACTGGGCACATGAAAAATGAATGAGCACTTACAGAAATGATTGTGCTCATTTTAAAAGCACTGAAGGTTACTCTGGAACAACTCCAAATGTTGTGACCACAACCAACTCTCAGTTTTCAATACTATGCCCTGTCACAGTCATGAACTGGAAATGGGGAAACTCACTTTTAGAATGGCCTCATTGTAGCCTGAATATTGGATCATCCTAGGTCCTTCTGCATGATCAGCTTTGCTCTGGGTTGGTCCCTTTAGTGTTACCTCTACTCCTTCTTTGTACTGGAAATGCTACCTTAATATAGTTTTAAGATTTCAAGATTGTTTTTAGCTAAAAAAAAAAAAACCAAAACCAAAACAAAACCCTCTGAAATATAATTTTTATTTTCTTCCCCATCTGTGAGCGTCAGACCAGTTATATTTCTCTGCACTCATTTCTGTTTTTCCCCCTTTATAAAGGTGCTACAGTTGTGTAATTGCTCTAGTAGAAACTCTCCTGGATACACCAGTAAGATTTCAGCTTCCCCTCCCATATGGTTGATAAATTTGTTTTTACAAGTGGAATTTATGTCTTTTGTTCAAAGTGGAGCTTTCAATATTCTAACTAATTTAACCAATAATAGACTCTGCTATTGTCTTTCCTAGTCCCTTATATCTGCTAAGGAAATTTTTGATGACTCTGAGGCAGAGAGAGTGAAGAGACAGAATGCTGATCATTTAGAGAAAAAAATTATGCCCCACATAACAGATTTTGACGAATTAATCACCTGAAAAAAAAACTAAAAACAACCCCCCCAAAACCCAAAAACAAAAACAACAAAAAAACCAAACCAAAAAAACCCCCAAAAAACCAAAACCAAAACAAAAAAACCCCCAAAACAAACAAACAAAAACCAACCAACCAAACAAGGAAGAAAAAGGAGTTTTTTCTTTTTTCAACTTTGAAACATTTAGACCAAAAATATCAAACAGATTTATTTTCGTCTTGTCAATGGCAAGTGTCTGGAAGTGACTGGAGGCTGGCAGTCATTATGTCTACAGAAATTTCTACTATATAGATAGAGAGAGAGAGAGAGCTATATGCAATATGTTATTCAACACTCATTTGTATAATTTTAAATTGCAAGGTGAAATACTCTTATTTGTCTAAATAAAGGCACCTCTCTAATGCAAAAGTACAAAAGAAAACCAGTGTTTCTAAGCCCGGATTCATCCCATGAAGATCTAAAATAGTTCAAAAGAGTCATGACAACCAGAGCATAGAGCACATGAAACCCTCATGGCCTCTTTCAGTAGCAAATTGCATACAACTAAATTTAGGTGTCTAAATGTAGAAAAGCAATTCAAATGTCTTGCCATGTGTCCAGCCTGTCTCTCTTTTGCTGCAGAGAGGCAGCAATTTGCTGCTGCACCATAAAGAGATGGAGTTTCCTCTGCCCACTGCCCAGTGACTGGACTGGAGGGGATGGCCTGGGGCTGTGTCAGGGGAGGAATAGCCTGGATAACAGGAAAAGGTTCTTCACCCAGAGGGTGGCTGGGCATGGAACAGCTCCCCAGGGAGGAGGGCACAGCACCAGCCTGACAGAGCTCAAGGAGTGCTTGGACAAGGCTCTCAGGCACCCAGGGTGACTCTTGGGATGTCCTGTGCAAGGTCAGCAGCTGGACTTGAGGATCCAACTCAGCTCATTCTGTGATTCTGTGAATACCTGCTGAATGGTGTGAGGAGGAAAGAAAAGACAGCAGCTCCTCCCCAGTTCAAAGTTACTTCAAAGAAATTATCACCTATAACTGACACACTAGAACAGAAAATAATAAAATAAACCTCTCCTTGTTCTTTGTTCTGGAGACAAGCTTTGGTTGTAATATTGAAATAATGCTTTATTTAATACAGGACCTTGTTATTTCATGTGACATTTTAATCAAACATGCTAAGATGGAAATGGAAAGGTTTTAAATAATTATGCTTAATTACTTAATCATCATTTAATCAAAATCATCTTCAATGGTAATGATTATCATTGTCAGTCTTTTTCTCACACATACTTATATATATCATATTAGTGTGAACTTTGATTACTATGCTCATTGAAAACCACATTCTAATTTTCTCTTTTAAATCAGCACTATGCCCCAAGTAAGTGAAGAAGCATCTCAAATCCTTTATATTTACTGATTATATCTTCAACAAATGTTATAAACAATCATAAACGCTCTAGCTTTTTAAATCAATTCTGTGTATTAACCTGTTGTTGATGATCTAATGGCCAGTCATTCATCAATACATTCATGTATATACATTAATCTCTAGCACATACTTTCATTTTTTATTTTTCATTTTTTCATTTTTACTTTTCATTTAGAAGTATTTAAACCCAACACAGTCCATATGAAAGACTTCAAGGTGTTTGAGTGCCCATTTAAATATTGGCTGAGGCTCCATGCTCAGGTTGTGTCTGTATTGCAGCCGCTGGAGCACTGCTGTCTGAGCAGCTGGAATTGGGCACTGGAAGCCAGCGAGCTGCTGGATCCTGGTGGTTTGTTTGGGTTGGGAGAAGCTGCTCAGTGAGAAATTGGTCCCTGCAGCATTCTGTGCCATCTCAGTTTAGCTGCTCCAGGAACCTGAGCTGGGGCAGTTTAAGTTATCTTGGCTGGCGAGGTACAGACATAATGTATCTCACTAATTCCAAGTCTGGAATAATTCCTCAAGAATAATCAGAGATTTTCAGGTGAAAAAGACAAAATAAACAAAGACACTGATGAACCCCTTCAGTTTTGTTCAGTTTCTCAGGGATGATTGTTGAAAAATCTCTTAGGCAACACTGCTGAGATTCAGCTTCAAAAGAGAAGCAGTGTTTGGATCATGACACTTCCTACATTTCCTGCTTCAATCCCATTCTGAGCCCTACAGCTGGAGTGGCTCTGAGACCTTCAAAAAAGGGCCCCAGTGTCCCTTGGAGCACAGACACAAAATTGAATTCTCATTTCCATAATACTGATACAAATCATTATTAAGATGGCACAAAGACACAAGTTATCATGGTTAAAAGTTTGGCGTACCGACAAACAAAACTTGATTTTATACTTTTCCAACATGGAAAAAACCTTAGTGCAAGCATGGATGGTCTCAGAGTGAAAACTGAGGAAGAGGAAGGCAGAGTGATGGGGAAACAGCAATGGTCATTTGCTGAAATTCTCAGTGATTGCATAACCATGGAAAAAGCTCTTCTGATGGTGCTGAGGCTGAAATTCTTACACTTATTCAACAGTATAAACAGATTTGGGGAACAGCAGATCTTGGATGCCACCAAGATGCCTCAGAGTAAGAACCACTGACTTGGAGATAGAGAGGGAGAGCAAGGGAAGCAGCTGTCATCTGCCTTGATCATCTGCCTTGGTGCAGAACGAGCTGGTCCTGTTAGTTCCTGACCCATGTGCTGTGGAACAAAGCCTTTTACATCCCTTCTGAGGAGGTGTCCAAGTCCCCACCATCTCCCTTTCTCCACACTGTTCCATGCTTACTCAATATTTGAACCAGTACTAAATATTTGGGCAGGGGGACAAGTTAAGCCTGCATTATGCTCTTTCCTAGCAGCTTTGCCAGGTTGGTACTTGATTTCAGAAAGTTCTCATAAAAATATCACAATACAAGGTTGTAGTCATTCAATAGGGAAAGAAAAATGTGCATTCAATTCCTTGGAGCAGCTTTTTATATTAGAGCTGTCAGAATTCTTTGGCATGAATGGAATTCTGGAGGTTCAGGCCTCCACTAGAAAAGAATAAGTAATAACAGCAGCAGAACAAGTTATACCTCTCTTTACCTTTGTGTGTATTTTAAAGAAAAGAGAAGAGAAATAAAATAATGCAAACATCCTGAAATGGTCCATACTTGGATGCTTTTAACCTCTACCCAGCCTGTATTTATGATCAACAAATCCACAATAATATTAGTTCAGAGAAAACAAAAACCTGATGAAATCTCCCTATCAGTTCCATGACTATATTTTTGTTTTATTCTTCTGTGTAGATTTTGCGCTGTTTGTTTTCTAGTCAATAAAAAGAAGGAAATGGAAAGATTAAAAAAAGAAATTATCACACCCAAGAAATTCATTCCTGTACCAAAAATCCTTGACAATTCCAGTCACATTGGGTCCCTTTTAGAGCTGCAAGGGCTGTCACTCATTCTGTGCTGTAACCTGGCATTTGAAAGCTTCCAGCTTCCCTCTTGACATCTCCCACTCTGTTTAACTTGTTCAGCTGCTCTTCTTTCACAATAATGTATGGCCCTGAGGAACTCATTCTTTTTATACCTGTATTTAACTTAAACCATTTGAGCTCTGGTTTTCTGTGAAATTTGCTGCTTTTTTTCCCTCTGTGATCAAACATTATTTAATTAATGCTAAAAGTCTTAAAACACGTTAGTAAAATTCATTAGGATTCTCTCAATTTTCCCCACAATGTCATATCAAATGGGAAGAGGTCTTATTATACAACCCTATTTAAAATATGCTAATGAACATCGCTTCTCAACTAAAATATGCATTTTCCAAATTATCAGGCAGAAGCATTCTGTAAGTTTGTTTTCTTTCACATTTTAAATTAAAATGTAATTGGAGCTTGGTCAAAATTGGCTGAAATTGAAGACTCTCTGCCCAGCAATAACTTAATTAAAAATAAATTAAGAGTGGGAGAATATGTAAGATGCAGAAATGGAGAGAAAATGTTCTAGAAAGAAAAAATCTTCCAAAAAAGATGGAAGATGTTCCATCCTCCAGGAAAAGAAGAAAATTAGTCAGGTGCAGTAAGAAAGACAGGAAAAAAATACAATGGGTGCTGCTGTTTGGGTATCTTTCCTTTTCTGATTGTTGATACAAGGTTTGACTTGCTTAAAAAAATCCTTTTAATTTCTCTAGGTGGCCTCTCTTCCTCATCCTTTGGAGGTTGAGTACTTTTGGGCTGTGATTCAGACAAGTGTTGACACGTGATGGACAAGAGCCCCTCGAAGCAGCAGCTACAGTGGACTCCAGCCAAGGAGGGCAGCAGCAGGACAGGAAAATGGTGTGAGCTGAGCAGAGCAGGACATAAAGGAAAGCAGACAGTGGATTGTGTTGAGTTCTTAGGGAAAGAGCTGATCTGATGCCTCTTGCCTCCCAAGCAAGGAAAGGTTAGAATGGGTGACAAGGAACCTCACAGGGCATCATGGACAGTCAATTAAAAAAAATAGAAGCATAGCTGCTTACACATCTCTGACATTTCATGAATACAGATGCTTTTCTAGAGGAAGACTGACAGCAGGGAATTTTTTCTCTCTTTGTCTCATATTTAAGAAATCCATAAAGACTCAGAGCCTGAGATTAGGTAGGTAGGATGGAGAGTTCCTGTAATCTCAGCATGGCTGTTCAGCTTTGCTTTTCTGACATCTCTATGAATTTTGGTGCTGTTTTATTCTTGTGAACACTCAGGTTCTCATCACATTGGTAAGCACAGACTGCAGGTATCAATTAGCACAGGGTTTGTTGAGCTTATCAGAATTTAATACATCACAGAGAAGAAAAGTGAATTGCTAGTCAGGCAATTAGGAAATAAATTCTAGGTAGTCGACAGCAGACTTGTGCTCTATAGATGCAGAGCCTACAGAAAGCCTTATGAACAAGACATATTTGAGTGTGAAGTCAAATAAAGTAATATAAAGCTGTTGGGCTGCTTAACAGATCAGCACAGATAGCTACTGTATATATTTATGCAGCCTGTTACCCTTTCCATTTGAACAGAGGGATTTAAGCTCCTCTTTTGATCACTTAAGGAGAAGTGGTTTCCCAGGAGGTCTCATTAAACTGGATTGTTTCAGCATTAGTCACATATTTCCTTAGCAGGTCTTTTGCTGGTTGTGGAAATCTCAGTGATGATAGACAGAGCAAACCAGAGGAGATTTCAGCAATATTGTGCCTTCTTAATTAATCTTGGTGGTGTGCTGGAACTGCATAGCTGCAAGGGTAATAATAAAAATAAGCAGGAAGTGTTTGTGTAGAAAATGCCCATCCAGAAATATCTCAGGATATCTGATGCAATATAATTAGACTCTGAAAAGGTTATGAATAGCGTGGTAATTGAGCAACTAGGAAAATAAAAAGGAAGAAAATTAAACTAGAAGATAATGATTTTGTGCCATCAAATGCAACATTTTGACACAAAATAGAACTCTGCTTTAAAAAATTCTGTTTCCAAGGAAAACACCAGAGCCTGCAAAGATGCAGATGTGTGTGATAGCTTCAAGCCTTTGTATGGCACCCATGCCTAGAAGGCCCAATTGAGACAGATGCTGTGCTCTGCCAGGCACTGTCTGAACAAAACAAATGATCTATTTCTTTACAGAAGATGATGACCCTGGTTCCTTGAAATTTTCATCAAGAATTTATATTATTATGTAAAGGCAGCAATCCTGTAACAGCTCAAAAGCAAATAACTGAGGAAGGAGGATCTGAAAGCACTCCTCTTTCCTACAAGCAATAGAGTGTAAACCTCACTCATTCATAAAGGCTGTGCCTGTCTGAACAAGATTTCTGCCTTTCTGTAATTGGGGGAGTACTACTTTTACTCACAGCTGGTAAGCTACCAAAAGCAATTTGAATCAATTAGTCTGCCTTTCTGTATGAGATATTTAAATTTCATGTGCTAGTTTCTGAACCAAAGCCAATCTATAATTTATTTGAACTAAATCACTGTTCCCTCAACTTCCTTTGTAGGCCTTTAAATAGTTTCCAGAGTAGCTGCTGACTCTTAAGTTGGAATTTAGGCTATGTCAATAAATCTTTCCTAGTTTAGAATGAATTTGTTTCTGTACCTCGACTAGCAGAGCTGTGAAGGCCTAGGGATCAAAAGTGGGTTGGGGTTTTTTTGTTTGTTTGTTTGTTTGGGGTTTTTTGTTTGTTTATTTGTTTTGTTGGTGGTGGGGGGGTGGGGTTTTTTTGTTGTTGTTGTTGGTTTTTTTTTGTCAAGAATAGAATGAACTTTGCTGGTAGTACTCAAGATGTTTTGGGGGATATCCCCCCTTTGCTTCTGAAATAATGCTGGCGAAACACCGATTTGCTTTGAGACAGAAGAGAGACCTTCAGGTTATATTGTCACTGTAAACTGCTGGGAATATTTGTCAGAATATTTGACAGAAGCTGGTCTGTGTTGCTGAGTTAGAGGCCAGAAGGATTTAAAGAATGGTAGGTGAGTAAACTGAAGACTGAGTAAGGGTTTCCAGCTGAGAGTTAATATTAGGTGAGGATCTTGTGCCATGAAAAACTAGAAAAATACAGCACTCAAAGCAACGAAAAGATTACACTTGAATTCAGTGAGGTGAATTCAGACAGCATCCGATCTGGAAACTTAAGAACATAAAGTGTTTGAGAGTGATGGAGCCTTCATGGAAAAGCAGGAAATCTTAAGGCACATGGCTGGAAGAAAAGTCTGATAATGCTTCATCTAGCACTGAATCAGCTGGAATAATGAGAAAGGGTGAACTCACTGAAGAATCCTGCAGGAAGCATGTCTGTCTTCTTTTATCTGTGCATATATTATATATTTCAAAAGATACAGTATGTAGTATAAAAGATCTCTATCTTGTATTCGTGTTTGCAGGTGACAGGCTGTACTGCAAGCATGGCTGAAAATACGTTTCTCTCTGTAAAAGAGATACAACCTTTCCTAAGAACAGGAATTATGATCCTGAGCACAAACTTTGCTTTGCCTGAAGATAACAGTGTTGGTGGCTTTATTAGCAATAAATAAAAACTATATTACCTTTTCATTTGCACAGAATCATAAAATGTTATTTATATGACCCTGGGTATGGTAGGCAACAGCACATGGGCCAAGTCATGAAACTCTGATACAAAATGTTATCTATTGGCATATTTAATAGCACAGTTTTGTTTCTTATATACCAGATTCTTGTTTGCTAAAGAAAGAGTGTTATCAGCCTCCATTCTGGTGTTAATTTGGAGGAAAATAACACCTTTAGAAATGTCAAGTAGATTCTAGTCAACATGCATTGTTAATGGCTAAATAAGTTTGAAAATAATCAAGAGGTCCTCAAAGGGCTTTTCTAAGAATGTTACTATGTTCTTGTTCAAAATGAGGGTGCAAATACGCTTTTATTTCCTCTGGTCAGGGAGGTTTGAGAGGGAATTGGAACCACAGTTGTGATTAACACAGCAAAATGTTTCATTTTGTGACCATGTCTTTCCATGACCATGATTGTAATCTGTCACTATCAAAAGATATCAGCATGGTATCCTTAGAAAACCTTTGGCAGGAGCAGTCAAAATCATCTGCAATGAACTACAAGAACTTCTGATGCTGCTCATCCTTCCAGCCTGACACTGAGCTGTTCTAAGATTTTATCCCAATTTGCTGCCATTGAAGGGTTTGTGTCTAATGTAAAAAGGAAAATAAACACTTTTTCACCTCATGCTCTGAAGTGCTTTCAGTCAATGATTCCAAATGCCATGATCTGGCTGATGTAGATTATCAATTTTTTCCAGATTATTTGTCTCAGTGTATTTCTGTGAAGAATAAAATATTCTTAAGGGTAAGCCAACTAAGAAATACCAGAATATTTATAGTTTGGAGAAAAGCTCTCAAGACAGCTGAGGAATGGGAGATTAAAAATATAATGCAGTTTTTAAAGTTATTATGAGAAACTTGAGGTTTTAATAACAAGTAGTGGACAGCAGAGCACAGTTTTCCCTTTTTCAGCCAGGCAGTTCAATTCTTCAAGGACTCACTGAGAGCCAGATGGTGCTACTGTGATTTTACAGCATCAGAGGAACTTGTCCTGTTGGTTTACAGTCAGTCACTCATTGTTTCAGTGGCAACTCTCTGCCTCAAGTCTTATATACTCATTAATTAAGAAAGATCTTGAGAGTGCCTTCTTCATTGTGACAGCTCAACTGGTCAGAGAAGGATTCTCTCTTCAGACATATCTCCCTTCTTCAGAAAGACAGGATGAAAACAAGTTTAGATTAAAAGTGCTTTTGTTTTCTTCCTCTTCCTTCAGAACCCAAAGTAATAACCAGCTCTGATTGCTGGGTGGGACTGGTTACACAGAGAGCCCTGGAGCAGGTGGCTGGAACACACACCAAGGTGCCTTTGTTAAATTATTTTCCTCTTTTTAAACTCAGATTGTCCCCCTGTAAAACAGCAGTGTAAAGATCAGGTATTAATCTTTCTTCATTAGGTTTCTCATTAAATTACCATAAATGTTCACAGTGAGCATATGTGTGCCCTGAGTTATTCAAGATGTTTTTTTGGTTTGGGCTTCTTTTTTTTTTTTAATTTATTTTCTTCTGTGTTAGAAAAAAAAAAATTCATATGCATAGAAAATGGCTCAAAGAGAGTGTTGAGTGGAGAGCCTGGGGATGGCTCTGGATGAATCCCAGCCAGTGGGAAAAGCTGCTGAACAGCAGTTCTCAAGGAACAGGCTGAAAATTAAGCAGGCAAATAGCATCACAACCATGGACCCCAGGCGAAGAAAGGGTCAGACCTCAAATAGTACTGAAATTCAATAAGGACATAAAACATGCATCATTTTTCCTGCTCTATCTACAAAGACTGCTTTCTTACTCATTTGCATTAAATGGGTACAGCCTTAGAAATATTGAAACATAAAAACCAAGGCACCTTCAGTCCCATGGCAATTAAATGTTCATTAACAAATCTGTATCTTCTCCTAATTCACTGTTGCCATGCATGAGCAGCAGGTGAATGTATCATCTGGCTTGTTATGATAGTGTTTAAAACAAATGTCACATCTACTTTTCAACTAATTTTTCTCATTAGGCTTTGAATACAAACGAAGCATTAAAGCTTGGCTGCAACACTTTGTGGGGCTGAGCAGTGGAAGAAATCTGGTGAATTTTCAAGCCTGTTTAAGTTTTCTACAGGTTCTAAAGGTGAAGAGAAGAGGGAAATACATAAAAACTCATTTGTTTTGTCAAGTTCCTCAGTCTAGCTGGTGAAGATCACTAGCCACACTTGGTCTTCAAACAATATCTGTATGAAATTGCACAGGGGGATGAATATTGGAAAGTGCTGTGGAAAACCCAAGCACTTAATTGTGTCTGTTTAAGGAATCACAAACTACTGCACAAGAAGTGAATGTGAATGTAAATACAAATATAAATACATAAATATAAATATTTGGCTATAATTCAGCATTATTGTGTTATGTGGCTGTAGATGTTCTGTTGGCCTAAAGAGTAGAATATACAATGCCTGACAACTTTGATCCAAAAGATAGTGTAATGCATAAAATAAGACATCCCCAGAGAAATGAAACAATCTTAAAGATACAGACTGAATGGAGGACAGGTTAAAAACCTACTGTAGGTTTTTAGATACAGTTCATTGCCAGTCAGGTGCATCAGTCACAGCTTGCCAGCTGTGTTTAAAATGAACTCTTTTAACTTAACAGTCTATATGCTGCAGCTGCTGGGAAATGGTACATGGAGTAGAGAAATCTGCAATTTTTCTCTTTCAATTGAAAGCTGATATTTTAATATCAATTCTTACTATGCTCACGTTATTGTTACTGGTATGAATGAACAAAAGAACAAATCCTACTTGGTTTAAAATCACATTAGTCTGACAGCCTTGATCATTGGAGAGCTGCAAATTAATGATTTACAAGCAGTTAATTTATTCCTTCTGGGAAGATGTGAAAACTATTGTTTTCTAGATTGTAATCCATTAGAATTTGGCTAAGACTAACATCTAAAAGGAATGACTTTGCTGTAGAGATGAATTTGGTGTGATTATTACAAATTAAAGGAGAGGTGACATTGCAAGATATTACTATACTAATTCTTCTTCCAGAAAGGGAATAGTTCAGGGGTCTGTAACGATGAGAGCTTCTCCTGCAGGGACACAAAGACACAGTGGCGGTGGCACAGAGAGCCTGGCTGGAATGGAGAGGAATTCCCATTGCTTTCCTCCTGGGGGGAAAATTCAGGTGGATAAGATGGAGTACATGCACTTGCAGCTTTAATTATTTGATGTTGCTGCTGATTTGTCTGGAGGGTTAGACAGCAGGGAACAGTGTGAGCTTCCTGCTCCTACAACACCAGGGGAAGTCGATTCCTCAGCCCCTCTTAAAATCATAGAGGATAACTCCTCTGAGGATGGGATAGATGCAAGGAAAGGCCTTGGTAGGACAATTATTTAACTCAAATTGTGTTATAATGGACCAGTTCAAGAAAATCTGTTCTGGACAGAGGATAAACAGCTGCAAGTATCTGCAAGATTTTTTTTTTTTAAATGGTGTTCATCAAATCATAACTGAAAGAGTTGGAGTGTGCAGCAAACAAGCTTCATAACTCACACCCTTGTCCCTTTATTTCATTGCTATCTCTACCAAATGGTAACAGCTTTGTTGAATCATCAAAAATTCAAGAACCCTAAAGTAAGGAAGCAAAATCATAGAGAAGGAAATTTTCCTATGTTTTTTGTGTTAGACTTCAGCAGGCATCCAAATAAAATCCCCAAGGTCCTTAAAAGACATGAGACAGACTAACACAAATGTTGCCCTTACCTCCTTGTGCTGCTAAAATTGTTGCTGACAAGAAAAACCATTGCTTCATTTTTCTGCTCATATTCACATTTCTGGCATAAATAAATTCTTGAGTCTCTGTTTTTGTCATGGAGCTATGGCAATTGCCTTTAGCTTGTATTGTCTTATGACTACATACAAAAGAAATAATGGAGGATAAGGTAGCACAGACATCTATATCACTTTCCAATCTAGTGATATTCCAATATCACTGTCATAAAATATGAATGGCACCAAGGTGGTTTATATTCCTCCATTTGCAAGATGCCTCAAAGAAATAAATATGTTGCATAAGTATGGAAATGAATAGGAAAAAAAAATTTTGAAAACAAGGTAAACATGGAATGATAGTAGAGTATAAGATTTTTTAAAATAAATGGTAATCCATGTAAATTTGTGTGGCAAAACCCCTAATAGATAAAAAAAAAAAAAAAAAGAAAACCACAAACAGCAGCAGATCAAAACCAAATCCCTGGTGTTCCTTGCTATGCATAAATTATTATTTCAAACTTCTGAGCAGACATTGGCATATATAGAATTGACTTCTGAGAATATTGACTTGGCTTAATTCACTTGTGTTATATCTGTAATTGAAATGGGGAGGAAGAACTCCTACTGATTCCCCATGGGGCCCATAACAAATACAGTTACTCAGATTCAAAGTTATATGTTGATGTATGATTTTAGCACCGTTTTTAGATGTCATTGGTTGTTAATTATTTGTCTGGTATGATACAGGTGTAAAGTTTAACTCCAGTTGAAATGATCAGTATTTTTCCACTCATGTTTTCATAGTTTACTAGACACAATATTTTAACAGGAGCATCTGAAACTTTAAAAGACACCTAAAAAGGGCTTTTCAGAGATCCTAGATTTACTCTGAATTTTTGGAACCATATGACAGATACTTATGATCCTGAGGCTTACAAACTGATTCAGAAATAGGACAGGAAAGTTGTTTAGACTTTTTGTTTAATTATTACATGTGGGAAGAAGTAATTTTACAAATTGTTTCATTTTAATTTATTTGTTTTATATGAAAAGTTTGGACTTCTGCAGCTTTTTTATATAATCTGTATTGCTAGATTTGCAAACAGGTATTGTTGCTAAGATACAGAGCAATGAGCAATCTCTGTTAATGTGCTGATAGATTTTTAGAATCTTTATATTTTTTACTCTATGTTACCACTTAGAATAATAGCTAATCCTAAAAACAAGTTCTAATTAGTTTTCTCTTTGTGGATGTGTTATGAAAAATATACTTAATGGAAGTATATCAGAAGTAAATGTGGAAATGCAGAATAATCTGAATTTCTCAGTTCCAAGCGGTAGGGCATGGAGGCAACCCTTGATGTCTGAGCACTGCCTTCACAAACTCAAAAGTGAGATCATTAAACTCATCTCTGTGTACATCAGAAATAGTCCACAGCTTGCTTTCTTCTCAGCAGGGAGCAGCTCCTTGCATGTGCTCCCCTTCTGCAAAGCTCCTGCAGGTGCCCCCGGGCTGTGGGAGCAGGGAGGGGCTGGAGGCTGGGCTGGGGCACTGGGGGGTGCACTGGGCAGCTCCGTGCCCTGGCAGGAGCAGGTGGCACCAGCACAGCCTGGCTGCTCTGGCCCCAGGAGAGAAGGAGAAGAACCAGGAAACCAGAAATGGTTATTTCTGTGCCAAAAGGCTGTATCTAAACAACCATTCCTTCTGCATTTGTGATATCACATCTACTGCAGCACCACTCCTGTCACCTGTCACAGCACAGTGAGGGGGCACCCAGGTGTTTTGTCCAGGGACTCAGAGCTACCAAGTTGAATACTGGAAGGACATAGAAATCATTCTTTAAATACTCTGAAATGCTGTCATTTTGTCAGCTTGTTTGTCACAAGTTTATGTGCAGTCAGCACCTACAGAGAAGATGGAAATTGAACTCTGCCACACAATTTAACACGTTGTGTCTGAAAACAATGCGCCTTCCCACAGCCCTGAGCAGGCAAACTCGTTTACTTTTCTTTTACTTCTGTTGATGTCCTAGTGGTGGAGCTAGTTCTTTGTGAATTTTTAAACAGAGGCTTTAAGAAGGAATTTCCAAGTGATGATAATATGAACATTTTCAGTGAAGCCTTGTGGGCAGAGAGTCTGTGATGACTGAGAATGGGGCTGAGGCTGAGCCTCATCCCTGAAGGGCTACAGCTGTGTAGGACAGGTGAGCAGGACTGAAGGCACAGGAACGTGGAATGCTGGGCTGGACTGACTGATCACAGAGGGCAGAGAGGGCACACAGGGGTGCTGCATGTAAGGTGAAGGGTATAAAAGGCTGTACTGAAAGACAATAAAGTGCTGATGCTTGAAGCCTTCTTTGGTGTCAGTCACACTTCCTCCATCACAGCCTCCTCCTCCACTGAAGCATTTTCGTACAACTCTTGTTTTTAATAGGTCAGTTTTTGTGGAGTGAAACCACTTCAGTGGAATTCTCTATTATATATTTCGCTAGAGAATATTATCATATTCTCGTAATAACTTAATTTCGCTGGTTTCTGTAAAGTTCCTGTAATAAAGCTTGTGCTTCCAGGGTTTGTGAGATCCAGATTTTCCTTGAGGAGCCATTTATATATCTGTATATCCCATTATGCATTTATATTCTCTTATGGCTGAAATCCTGTAGGACATCATGGCAATTGTGTGTCCAATCTCTAGGGTGAGAGGGGATACCAAAAGTTAAATTCCCACAGATTCATACCCTGTAACATTCATTTTAGAAAAAAAAAAACCACCAAACACATGAATTTGAATAATTTTTAAACATTTTGGGAGCAGCAGAAGAAAATGCATGTCTTCTTTGTTCCATTTCCATGTGTAATGGAGAGATGCTTCTGAACATATTATAAACACAGTATTTTGTGACGTTATCTGAAAAAATCTTTATCTGAATTTCTTGCAAGTACAAAACCAAAGCTCTTCTCCCTGATGTTGAGAACATCATTTACTGTCATTTTCTGCTGGGTTTGTTCTGTTGTAGAGCTGACAACCAGCAGTGACAGAAGAGGGGCAGTGTGCATATATCACATCAAGAGTTTGTTCTTCACTTTTCATCAACCAAATTACATCCACACTTGGTCTGAAATGCAGCAAATTATTGGGAACTTGAGTTTCCAGTTCTGTCCAGTCTCTGCCTTCTATGTTGGCTGTCAAAATAAATAACAGTATCAGATTTCATGGAGATTTTCTGTGGTTAAATCTCCCTCTCAAAAATATTTCCTCTTCTAAGATGAGATAAGATAGGAGAATATCAACCCATTTTTAGGTTATTTGTGTGTTAAATCAAAGCCAGACAGAGTAATTCATTTGGTTTGTTTCAGAGATGTTTGCTTTTTATACTAGTACAGCATTAGTTGTTATCTTTAAATACTTCTCATAATCGCTTCTTGCCTAATAATCCCTGATTGCACTTAAGTTTACCCTTCCTGATTAGAAAGCCAGCTTCATCAAGCCAAAAACAGGAGTCAGGAACAAAATTATCATAATGTTAATTGATTTAGGGGAAGGAAGAAAGGTGTGGGGTGGTGATGTGTGGAAGAGAGGAGAACCTGAGACAGTTCTTTAATGGATGCTGGCAAGGAGAGCTCCCTTTTACTGGTGCCTGATAATTCTCATGTACAGGCAGTAGGGAGGAAAATTTATCTGCCTTGGACTCTCTGAGCTTCTGCATGAAAAATGTAAAACTACTTTTCTAGTCCTTTTCATATTAAATTTTTGTCAGATATTCATGTAACTCCTTGAAAGAATTTAAGAAATTAATTAAAATTGATTCAATGCATTTTCAAGAAGTAGATACTAGGGAAAAGTCTACTAACTGTGAGAAGCCTTTAAAAAAAAGCATTAAAAAATCCAATCCTTTTTTTTTTCCTTGAACTTTCAAAAGCTGTTTTTTAACATCTCCTTTAGCAGTTGCTGTAATATTCAGATGAAACTTGTTCATATTAAGTGAATAGTTACTTAACTAAAATATATTGACTGTCCATTTGCCATTCTCCAGCAATTGTCTAAAATAATATACCTGCCTTCCACTCTTCACTAAACATCTTCGTCTCCTACTGGAGAGGGACTTATTGAAACAGAATAAATTAGTTTAGGTGGAAAAGCAGAACCCAGCAGCATTTATTATGGCACCTAGAAGTCAGTAGTGCATACTATTTTTTCTGAAAGTTAATGAAACATATAATTAGAATTCTCCTTCTGATGTATTTTGGGGTTTTAACTATGAAGTGTATGCACTGGACGAGCAGAACAGTTTAAGCAGAATTGCTCAGATTCAGAGCAATCTGTATGCTAAGAAGCACACAGACTTTTAGGTCATTTCTGTTTCAAAGTGCTTGTGTCCAAAGCTGTCTTCTTTGAAGATAAACAGTGCTTTTGTTTGAAACTATATGAACTTCAGGATTTTCATTTTCCTGTATTTCTTATTCTACTCTTACAAAAGAGAGGAAAACCCAGAATTTTTATAAAAAGACTGAACATCATTTGTCCTGCTTCTTCCTGTGGCTAAAAATTTAATTTTTGAAACTTATTATGTAAAACTTCTCTCTAAAGGAATTACTATAAGGATATTGATGTTAATGAACATGTTAAGGTAGTGCAGATTTTGAGAGACAGAAGAAATAAATCCCATCTTGCAGAATCTCCTTAAAAGGATGGTAGATAAGTGAAAAGAAAAACAAAAATGTCCACAGAGATCTTTATTTGTGGTAGCAGTATAATGATTCCCAAAGATAGTTCAAAACTGTCTCTATTAAAATCCAGATATTTTGGAAACCAGAATCATTTCACAAAAAACAACAACAACAACAAAAAAACAACAACAACAACAACAAAACACCAAAACCCCCAGAGAGTTAAAAGCACTTAAATTGTAATAATTACATCTGCTTTGTCAAGGTTTTGTGAGTTGTGTGAGTTCACAGACCCCCTGAGCCTCCCTTAATCAGCATAATTTAGGGATCAGCTCAAGAGATATTGAAGGCAGTAATCTGTCATCTCTTGCTTCTTTTTGGCTGTTCATCCTGTTATGCCTTTTAATTTATAAATAAGAGGGTCAGATGGCAATCTCCTGTCATTACTCATTTGTTGTCCACATTGAGTTTCACCTTCTTATACAAACTGAAAATTTGGCAAAGCTTTTGTTCTTGTCCTCAGAACTGTTCTTTTTAATTTTAAAGTGCAGTTTGTACCAGTCTATTTGATTCTAAGTTGTATGACTTCTGGCTGTAATATCATGTTTCAGGTTGCATTAAACTTGCTGGCATGAAGGCATTGAACCTAGCAGATGTTTTTGGACATGGTGCCCTTTTCAGTGTTTACACCAGCAGAGCTTAAGCCAAACTATGGAAAAGAGGAATCTGGAAAGGCTTCCTTCACTGTCTTCCTTCACTTCCATGCCCCATTTCTCTTTCAGAAATACTTGCAACACTGACAATGTGTATGGCTGGGCTTGATTAACCCTAAGGAACTCTGAGTTTGATTAAATTTCAAATAAATATATGTGTTCATCAGCTGATGCAGTTCCCCAAGTAAGCCACAATCCTTTATGTTCTGTCATGAAAAGAAGCATAAGTGGACCATGTAATGTGTTGGGTTATTAAAAGGTTATTAAAATGTCATTATTATGTGAATGCTCCATATGCACTCTCTATCAGTAGATTATCAGGATTTTGCACAAGTGTTGAAGTAAAACCTCCTATATCAGCCTCAACTACAGCGTAAGTTTAGCCCCTGGGCAGGAACAGAAGAGGGGGTTCCAAGTGCTCAGGAGCCCCTCTCTGGGCTCTCCTCAGAATGGAGGGGCTGCTCGAGGGTATTTTTACTCCTCAGTGAGCTCTTGCTGGCAAATTTTAGCTACCGAGTTATGAGCAGGCTAAGAGTGTGTTTAGACGTGTCAAGATGGGTCTCTGAACTAAAAAAGTCACTTGGATATCTGATGAATGCCCATATTCATCAGCCCTCAAAATATTCTTGGCTCTTGCATTGATTTTAACTACGCCATAATCGCTATTCTGTGAGATAAGAGAATTTCGTGGGAATTATCTTGGTTGACTTTCCCTGGAGGATAGGCACTTCAGAAATCATCCAGCTAAAAACAACACACAGTCATAATCCATTACACAAGTTTCTTTGAAGAAATAATCCAAATTCATTATGTAATATATTGGCATCCTTAGTATCCCAAATGGTAGTGTTTTGTTTTTTTTTTCTTTTCTTGGTGCAGAAAATGTGGCATATTTAGCAGCTTCCTAAAATATTTTTAAAATTGCTGTCTATTACAGGTTATTATAGAGATGTTGGAAGGACTATTGAGTATTTGACAGAAAGTTCAGGATTTAGGATATTCTTGAGGAATAGCTGGGCTGGAGGTTTATGTTGCAGAGATGAAATGTTAGGACATAACTCAGTAGTGATTATTTGCCAGCTGGGACAAAGAAGCCTCTCCAAAATGGTGACCTGCAAGCCATCCTGTAAATAAACAGAAATTCTTCATTTCCCAAGAAAGTATATTTGGTCAGAAATCCTCAGGGCTGCTCTAGACTTTTATAGCTAAAATTCCGCTTTTTTGCAATTATGTGATGCAAATCAGCCCATTACATCTTATTTCTAGAACAATAAATTCAACTTCTAATCAACAAATCAACACTCTATCAAGAATTTTAGTTTCTTATCTCAGTTCTAATCTAGGTACCAGTCAGTAAACAGAGGCAAAGATCAGTCTGGTGGTACTCATTGCCTTTATCTGTGTAAGAAATTCTAATTTGTGCAGTTAATGTTTTCTAAATGATCCCAGCACCAGAAAAAACTTTTACTGGGTTAGCAGTGAGGCTGTGCTCCTTGAAATGTCGCTTTGCATTAGAATTACCATTTCTCACAACTCCAATGCAAAACAAAGCAAACCCTCAAATCATTAATGCATTTCCAATCATTGATTTTGTTCTTGCTTTTACTTTTCCCCTGCTAAAGTATTTTGTCATGCTTAATATTTTATCCATACTTTTGAATAGAGTCATGAACCATCTAAAAATTACATATCTCTTCTGATTATTTTGTTTGTCAGGTTTTTTGGTTAAGGTTTTTTTGTTGTTGTTTTTGGTTTTTGTTTTTTGGGGTTTTTTACTATAGAAAAATAGTACTAGCCTACATGACCCCCCAGCAACAGTCAATTACTGTTAAAAGTCAGCTTTTAACTGGATATTTACCAAAACCTCTGTGTCCTTCAGCTGCTGTTTCAAATGCCTCAGCTAATTTTTTAGCCATCTACACTGAATGCCAACAAACACTCAGTAATTTTCAATGGCTAAGTCCCTCCTAATCCTTCCTGTGTCATCTTAAATTATTTGAATTGCTGCTTAGCATTGTGTTGTCAGCAGTTTTGTAACTCTTTTGCTTGATTCTATCAGCTAAATTGTTCCTACAGAGAGCATCGGGACATAAAATGGACTAGAAATACAAACCAGCTTAAGAACGTTGTCTAAACACTCATCCCTGAAGAACACACAGGTTTCATAAAATGCCTTTGGCATGGACTGACTGCAGACCTTTAAAGTGTTGCCCAGGAAATGTTTGAAGGACAGGAGCATCCCAAGCCCCCTGCAGAAATGTGTCACTGTGCTGCAGCAGTGATCAGACAGCAGCCACTGTGGCAGTCTGACCGTAGGATGCAGCAAGGGCGTTCCTGTAAGGTCTGGGTGGATACATCTGAGCAGCTGTCCACTGGGAACAATGTTCAGTGTTATGTTAGGATTTTTCTGTTCAAAATTTCCTTGGGAAATGATCCTAATTTTCCTAATTTTTCATACCCAATGTAGTATGAAACACATTTGGTTGTTTTTAAGTGTATGCTTTGGATAGAGGAAGACTGATAGAAATACTTTGGAAAAAAAAAAAGCTAAAGTCCTCTCTCTCCAAAAATTAAAATAGTCATAAATGAGTAGTTTTTCAGAGAATGGACATTTACAAAATATTTCTGTTTTAAGAAACCCAAGAAAATTTCCATTGCAAACTGCTGGTGTGCTGGGGGTTGCAGCAATGACTGTGCTGGAGTTTCTTAGTGTTGAGACTCATGACAAACCCCTTGTGGGGCAACCTGCCACAGAGAAAATCTCACAGATGTTATGGGATTGTTTCTAAACACTCTCATTTTATATCCAGAAGAAGACATGTGCTGTCATTCTGCAACAGGAACTACCTTATGTTTTTCTTTAAAGAATGCGTATATTGCAGATGAAGCTGAGGTATAAAAATTGTCCAAAGGTATAATCATATGATCACTTAGTCTGTAACAGGTTTTAGCTATAATATTTCAGTTACTTTTACTTTTATTTCCCTTCACAGGTGTGCACTGTAGTAGGAATTTGGACATCCTTCTCGTCACATGCCTGTGATCAGATGCATTTTGACTTTAAAATAATTCACACCAACTCCACTTTTTAAGTCTCTAGCTCCAATTTCTAGAATTTACCAAATGCAGCAAGAGGTCTTAACTACAATGAACATTACTTCCAAGAGTAAGGTCTACTGAGACATTAATACATATACCAACTTTATTAAGGAATGAACTGCCGTAGTAAGATGTTTTTGAGAGTTTCAAATAATTTTTACATTTTTAATATGGTATAAAAGATGTCTGCAGTCTTTAAACTTGTTGAATGTGTCTAACAGCGCAGTGAAATGGAAAAATAAGTCAGTATTTCTGGGAGAAAATTTATTGGAAATCAGTGATGTTATTTTCTATATTCTCTCTTTTCCTAAATTATTTTCCACTGGTTATTGGCAAATACAGCTTAAAATAGTGTTAACTTCTGGTCTATTGTTTATCATAGTAATTAAAAACAAACAAAAAGCAAACCAGAAATATTTTCCCTTGTTACCTTAGAGCAACTAAGCCATTTCTCTTTCACATGTTGACCTTTTGACTCCAACAGACTAATACAGGACTAAATGTGTGAAGTATCTGAGTTTCAAAGAAACACCACAGCTAAGTGTTTCATTTCTCATTTATCCCCTGACCTTTGGGTTGAAATAGTCAATAAATGGGCAAGTTACCGTCAGTGATATCTGATTGTTTTCCAAGATGAAAAAATCTTTTTCATACTTCAGTTTATTCTCAGTGCAGTTTATTGACCTTCTCCAGTAAACACCATTTAATATAGGCCAAGGAAAATAGCTTTTAGCTATAAACCAGTCATACTAGTGTTATGAATTAACTGCCCAATTCTTAAACTGAGAAACAGAATGAAGGAAAAGCCTGGCTCAGATATGTGTTTAATCTCTTGAGATATTGCATGCAGTTACATTTCCCCATTGTTTCAGATGGAGAGTTAATTTTTTTAGTATTACATTTTGCAATAGGGGTTTTTTGTTTCATTTCTGCTTGTATTCTTTGTACCAAATTCACACTAAACTCAGGTTGAGGCTTTGATTGCTCCTTTTCCTACTGTTTCAACAGATGCTTGACTTTGTTCTGCTGCATCCAAATCTGTTGGGTAGATTCTTCAGACAGTTTATACACGTGTAAGCTGTGGTTAGCATCTCAGGGAGCATGGTTTGATAGTGGTGTTGAGGACCCCTGAGGCATTGTGAGTGTTTGGAGATCTTCCCTTGACCAGAGTCTCCTCTATGCCATGAACCTCATGTGTGCTAGCAAGTCTTTGAGTTCCTCAAGGCTTCTCTCCAGTTTAGGTTTTGTTTTTTTTTTTTTTTTCAAAGAAATCTGGTTTGTACAAGCTGAGAGCACTCTGCAATGCACACCAAAGCATGCTGGGTTGCAGGAACCAGAAGTATTTGTTTTAGAAGTCCGTGGATTTTGTGTATAAGTGGTGGTGTTTGTGCTCTGAAGTTGTTCTTTGTTTTGCTCCACTAAGAGTAACCTTTCTGTTAACATTTCTGCAATGTTCTTTGTGTTGCTTACATAACAATACAGATCTATCTGAGAAGATAATGCTTCATGCTCTTGGTTCTAAAGGTCTTTGCTCAAATTCTCCTGTGTCTCATTTAGTTTGACAAAATTCAGTTCATTGCCTACAGTCCAAAGTGTGTCATCAGCCACAGGATGGTAACCCAACCAGATGGGAGATGCTACATGCTTTAGGCAGTCTTTCTTATTTTCTGCAGTGGCCTTTCAATGTTATTCTCCTATGCTGGGTGAAATCTTAAGTACATGTTTAAGATGTTCCTTTGATTAGATCATTTCGTTTTGACAGAGTTCATTAAAGTCAGTGTGAGGCTTTTAATTGATTTTTTTTTGTGAGATTTGGTCAGAATCTCTAGTTCAGACCCTCCAGCTTCTGAATCTCACCCATATTTTGTCTGTTTCTGAGAAAATTTATGTATTCAACATCTGCAACCCTGTGTTCTGATAAGCTTGCTATGAATGCTCTCTTACCCATTAATGCTGTCTGATTCAGTCTACTTAAACTAAATTATTAGTTAACATGACTCAAGACAGCAAAATGACCTGATGACAGTTGCTTATCTTGTGTAGCACCTTTTTCACGTTCTTTTGTCTTTTTGTATGATTTTGTAGTTCCATCTCCACACAGTTGCCTGAAAAGTTACTCTTTTGAATTTATTTTTCATTTCAAACCCCACAGTTTTCATGCAGCTCACAAAATAGCCCTTCAGTCTGTAAGTGCTTTGATATGGAATGAGAGTTTTTATTCTCAGATAATGATCTGTCACACAGAATCCCAGCACAGATTTTGTTGCGTGCTCCTGTCCAATTCACCTTTTTTCATCCGAGCGTTGCCATTGAGTCACTGTCAGTTTCTGGTTGTCTTGTCTCTGTTTCTTATTCATGAAATCATTTGACAGACTATTACTTCACTTCCTTAGATTTACTTGCTGTGCTATCCTCTTTAGAGGAGCAGTTAATAAAAGATGTTTTCTTCCTTGCTGCAGCATAGCTTGGTTTGGAATACCAAAAACTCAGAGAAGTGTTAACATTTCAGCAGTTCATGCATTTTATAAAAAAATCTTACCAATTTAATATTGGCTAGAATAAACATAATTTGTCCTACCTAAATACATGTTAAAAACTGCTTGGGTGTTCAAAAAATCTAATTGGCCACAGCTGAGTCAGCCAATGGAGAAATAGACTGGAATAATGAAGAATTTGAATTTTGTAGTACTAGCTGGGGTTTTCGTTTTTTTTTTATGAAGGGAGAGCCAGTGAGTTATTAACATGAGTACCTTTGCTTAATTGAAGTAGTTGCCTCACAAGTACTTAGTAGTCAAACTGCATGTCTTATCCTTGTTCATTACATTAATTAACTTTCTAAGCACTGTAAACTTACCTTCCTCAAAATATGTTTAGACTGAAAGCTGTGAGTTTTTGATTCACTGGTTTTATTTTAGGAGGGAACTTTATAAAGTAAGTGGGATTTGACATCAGTTTTGTTCCCATTTTTGGGGCTACTCTTCATTTTAAATATCAGCTCTGGGTGAAGAGGCATCTATGCACACTCTGGCTGATTACCTTCAGCCTATTCTGCCACAGAAATTTTGGAGGAGAGCTGCCTTCTCCTGTCTGCTGCATAGGTGTGCCCTTGCTTTACAGTGAGAGGCAGAAAATACATAATTTTCATGCTGGTGCAGAAGCTGGATGAGAGAAGAGACCTTTAGCTCTCGTTGTAGCTGAGTGGCTCCAACGCTCCAAGGCTGTTTCCCTCTGAGGACACAGCAGACAATCAGAGGAGCAGGGACAGCTCAGTTACCAAGTGCTGTCACCTCCATCTAAGGGACCCCAGCAGCCTAAGAGTGCCTGGTACAAATAGCTTGCTTCACTGCCCTGTTCCAAGAGATGTCATGCCATCCTATATTTATCCTATGGGCTGGCAATTCTGTACAGTTTTATGAAAAAAAATGTTTGCTGGATCTTTTTTTTCTACAGTATTAGTACACAAGCATCTTACCCCATTCCTGGGACCCCAAGAATTATCTCAGTGCAAGTAAGAATATAATAATGTATCTGTTAGAATATAACAATACATCTGTTTTCCAGGCTTGCTGAAATGGTTTTATCACCAAACTCATCTGCCTTGCATGAGAAGGAAGTGCGTGGTAGCCTCTTCCAACACTGAGGAATAATTGCTTTTTGTTGTTGTAGAAAGTAACTTCTATGTTCATATAAAAACATAACTGATGGAATGGCTTAGAAGTTTTTCTGCCTTGTTAGAACTGATAATATGCTTTATAATGCAAACTGAATTTAAGAATAATATCCCTGTAGTGTTGAACTAGTAGAGAACTATTTGTTTCTTAGTGTTTTTCCTATCTGTAGCTGCTGTCTCTGTATGGGCTCCTCTGTCTGTACCTGTAACTCTAGAAAACATGACACTAAATATATGTCCAGTAGGCAGGAACATTTGCCAGTGCTGTATTGTGTTCATGTCTCAGCTTCCTGGCTCGTGTTTACTTCTTTTGACCATAACCTGGTGTGGTTTGGTTCCCTCCACCACAGAAAGCTCCCTGCTCTAGGATACCATCCCTGGATGATAACACAGTATGTTCCCATCCTTGGCAGGCCTTGGGAGGAAGCAGATTGAGCACTTTTTGAATGTGTGGAACTGATTTAAGGAACATTATCTTTTTAGGTACCATGACAGTAATTCATACTGTTAATGATTCAATACAGGGAAATAAGTTTCCCAGATTGTAGCTGGAAAGCAAGAGGAAATCTTCTCCTCAAGATCTTTTAATAGCCCAGTTATCAGATTAGCAATCTGTTAGCAGGCCGGACTGTCATGAACAGGAACCCACGCACAATATGAGCTGTCATTTATTCTTAGAAACAGAAAGAAAATGCAGAAAAAAAAGAGAAAAAATTTGGTCTCAAATAATATTAAAGGTACCTTGTGATACTGGAGCTATGCTCCATCATCACCAGAATCCAAGAGGGCCATAGATAACTGCACTGCAAGAGGAAAGCAAAAAAGGAGGCTAAAAACAATCCAAACCAGAGTTCCTAACAGAAGAAAGGAATCCTCTGGCATATCCTTGAGCTCCTGAAGAGAAAACAAAAGAAGAAACATTTACTGTGCTCTCTGAGACCTGAGGTCCCCAATACTATCAGAGTGAACAGACCACAGAAGTAGCATGGACATTTTTTAAACTTTATTTACCTGAGAGCATTTGAAATGCAAGAACCTTGCTACTAGCACAATCCTGTTTTCCAAGATTGTTTTACTTTCTAGGGGGTTTTGTTTGTTTTGTTGTTGTTGTGTTTTGTTGGGGTTTTTTTAATGGTGCCAGAATCCCTGACATGTCAAATTTATGTCACATCATGGTGTGACTTGAGCAGAATCTGGGGTTTACTGGTTAACTCTGGGGGAAATCATTCAAACACTGTCTTCAGCACGTGAGCCCTGCTGGAACATTGCCAAATATCTGAAATGCTTCCTACAGCAGCTGAAAAGAGGTTGGAATTGGAGACTGTCAGCAGAGTCCCCCGTATTGTTTATTTATTGCAATCTCAAAATCATCTCTATAAAATGAACAGAAGTTCAGTAACAACTTCTGCCTCTGTCAAAAGTTGGCTTTGATTCCTGTTTCCATCTCCCCAGCCCTCTTGTGTTTCATTTAAACTAGTCAGTCTTGGCTACTCCCTGCAGATCAAAAAAATAAATAAGATGAATTTATAAAATACTTATTTTTCTACTCCTACATATTCATTGTGAACAATCAGTTTATTAAACACTTGCAGAGATAATAGGAAAGTCTTTTACACAGTCCACAGTTTGAAACAGAACACTTTGAGAGTGACTCTTTGATCTACTGGAAAAACTGTATTAGGTCTGTTCTTTTGATAGCAACCAGAAGTATTCCATAGGCTGTGTAATTGGTCCTTCTTCCCACCTCTTTAGAAGATAGCTGAGATTGTTTTATTCAGAATTGCTTTGTGGTAAAACAAACAGAGAGAATTGCATAAACTGTAAAAACCTTTAAAAAACTTCTGAAAAAAAAAAGTTTTCTTTATCAAAATCTTTGTCAGTCTCTATGCTGTCACTCCATGTGGCTGGCACAGCAGAAAGAATTTTCCTAAAATATTGTGGTGTTGCTTTTTAGCTGTGGTGAGATTGGGTGTGCAGTGACACAGGTGATCGTACACAGCTCTGTGTGCGAGGGAGCTGTGCCTGGAAAGTCAATTTGCTCTGCTGGTTTACAGCTGGCTGATTTTCCTGTATCTCTGGGAACAACTGATATGACAGAATGGGACTGAAATGAAGCAGTGTATATTAATTCTTAAATCTTCTTCATTTCCTCAGCCTCCCATGAGAGGTTTCATATTATCTCTGTGGTTTTCTAAGCTGTACTTTCACAGCTCTCCATACGGCAAACAACTGTATGAGATGGATTGCTGTGAGCTGGGGATCATCTGGACACCTCACTGTCCTTTTACAAACAAAAGTGACCAAGATACATCATTGAAAATCAAGGCAGATGAAAAATTTAAGGACTGTTTTATGTCATGAGGAACAGAGCTCAGATAATTTTTTCTTTGTTAACTTACACTTAAGGTANGGTTGGTTGGTTGGTTTTTTATTAACTTACATTTAAGGTGAATATTGCAAGACAACATTTCTGGCTTGAAAATTACATGATTCTTCTTTAATTTTTGTCATTCATTGAGCATATTTAAGCTTTCAATATAAATTTCCGTGAGTGAATATTTTTAAATGGATGGAGGATTTTGGATTATGGAAAAGCATTGGAATGGACTGCTCTGAGTTGCCATGCCTGTGGTGCCTCTAGCAGGCAAGCAAGAGCAAAGAGCTGACATCCTGGGATGCAGAATGGTTTGAGTTGGTGCCCAGTGTATTCACCCCTCTCAAGTGCTCAGTAACATTTTGTTTTCTAGTGCAAAAAGCAAAAAATAATCTCCCTTGGATGCTTCCATGCAGAAGTCGTTTGATTAGTCTGTTCATTTCCTGTGTAGCTGTTAGATAACTAAAACCAAATCTCTTGGTAGTTATTTTCCAAACTTCTATGGTATTACAATTCAGTCACCCAGTGACTGAAAAATTCTGGCAGAGGACTCATTTCATTACTGTAGGCTTAGAAGAAATTAAATGAAAGATGTCAGGCTTTCATTGAAACATGTAAAATATGCATGAGCCTACTGAATTTAGTAAGTATGGAAATGTACCCAAGTCAAACTGAAATAGCCTGTTTGGATGTTTGTGTCAGTGGCCTTTAAGTACATTCACGTGTGGCACTGCATTCCTGATAGCCAGACTCTCATACACGCTGTTAGACACACAGGTCAGGATTATTTGCTTGGAAAAAGTGACTCAGTTAAATTTCCTCTCATAAAGCATTTTTGGTTTGGCGTTATAAAGGAATGCCAATATCAGGAAAAATGCTTTGTTCTCCTGGTACTACCATGATGTCTAATTTTGTTTATCTGTAGCATTTCTCATATTTCTGGGAGGTATCTGGTAAAAATTTAGCCCTTCTTTGCATTTTACATGTCAGTGAGGCAGAGACTGAGGTAAGAGACAGAGTTTGGCAACATGACTGTGTGAGGATCTGTCTCCACCCAGATTGCAAACTGTTGTTGTTTTGTTGTTGTTGTGAAAAAGAGTGTAGGAACTGCAGTCAGTGGGGAAAATAGAAAAATAAAATCCTAATAAACAACCCAGAAGCCATTAGGTGCATTATTGTTAAAAAACTACATTTCTTTTAAAAAGGGTCTTTGGTCTAGAACAACAGGAGAAGAAAGGCTGTCAGGAAGAGCCTGCTGTTATCTCCTGCTTAACAGCAATGAATGATGAGTTATTTCACCCAATGTATAGTTTGCAGTAACCAGCTATGACCAATATTTAGTTTATCTGTTTATCCAGAGCATCTCCTAGGGAGCAAAGTCAGTAGTGTCCCACCCTGGGGCAGCTCTGAGGCAGCTGAATTGAATGTTACTTACCCCAGAATGTAAACCATATTGTATTTATGAGCCAATGGTGTAGATGGCAGAAAGTTAGTGTTGCCACAAGGTCATTCAGCTGCAAACCATACAAATAAGAAGTGATCAGACCAGAAAATTCTACCAGACAACTGCGATTTTATCTACTGATTGGATGTTCATTTAAATATTTTAAAGTGGTTTTTCTCCAAGTGGATGAGCAAGAAAATAAATGAAGAGTGAAATACAGATGTTCAGATATATATATGGCTTATTAATTAAGTGTATTGCAACAGTGTTCAGTGGGTCTCAAATGTGCAAATAACAATTTCAAATGAGGATTGTATTTTAGAACAAAATTTCCTGTTCTTTAAACATGACAGTTTTCTGTTCTACATCATTTAATTCAGTAATCAAAAATCTACATTTTAAAAACCATTGCTCTTCTCACTTCCCATGAGCAGAATGCAAGATTTTCTTTTCCCATTAAAATTATTTAATAAGCTGTACTGCAAAATGTAACATTGCTCTTTGATTCCAAATGAATGAATCCCTATATTATCTCAACTTTTAATGAGAAGGTACTCTGTGATTTTGACAAGAAAATTTCAGTATACATGTGAACTTGAAGAAGGAAAAAAGATTAAATGGGAAGGTTGGAGGAATCTCAATAAGTTTGTCATTACATCTTGAAAAGTGAAATATTGACTAGATTCCAGCTGCTTGTGACCAATGGAGCACCCAGCACACACGCTGCCTTCTTTTTAATTCAAGTGTGCTTTGTCGCTGGGGACCTTGGGCTTATCCCAGGTCCCTGTTTCCAGTTGTTGTTTCTTTCAATAAAAAAACAATTAACCTAATCACGGTGACTGGCTCCTTTGTTACAGGCAGTGGGTGAGTTCTGTGCCAGGTACCTCCCATTTCCCTCCAGAGTTAGGAGGGAAAACAGGAGCCCATTGCACTCCTAGGGCTGGTGTCTCACCACAGACACTGACTTTAATAATGTCACTATCAACAGTATTCACGTTTGTCCAGTCACTGTATTCCCAGAAAGAGCACAGACTTCCCAAAACCTCTGTCACATTTTCTATTCCAAGGGAGGTTCCCACCTTCCTTAGCAGACATCTGTCTTTCAAACTGAGACACATATATAAATATAAAATACATATATATGTATATACATATACATACACACATACACATACACATACACATATATACACACATATATATACATAGAAATAAATTGTAAAAAAATGCAAAAATAAAAGGAAAAAAATAAAACCCATGCTGTGTAAGCAACCAACCATATCAAATTTAACTGCACTAAAACAACCACATAAAAAACCCATGGCACTGAAAACCAACTGTATTTAAAAGATCCATTTAAAAAAACCAACTGTAAAGTATACCAGAGTTTAAAAAAGAATTTCTATAAAACATAACCAGGTAAAAAATCCATTCTGTAAAGCCCACTTGTATAAAAATGCAACTCTATAAAAGCAAATGGTATGAAAATCCAACTATATAAAACCCCAACTGTAATATAAAACCAAGGCGTAAATCCCCAACACTATAAAAAACTAACCGTACCGAATAGCACCCACATTATGAAAAACAAGCATGTAAAAAATCCACTGTAAAAACACCTATTAAAAATAACTGGTTTAGAAACAGCTGTGTAAAATCAAACATATTTTAACCAACTGCGCAAAAGCCAGTAGTGGGGAGGGGAAAAAGAAATGCAAAAAAACTTTGGACAAAAAGTAAGCTAAAACCACCCACGTAAAAATCCAGCTATACCAACCCTACTGTATTAGACCAGCCTTATAAAACAGCTTGTAAAAGCCAACTTTCTTAAAACCAAATGTGCAAAAACCAGCTGGGTAGAAAACCAATTATGGTAAAACAGCTGTGTAAAAAACAATTGAGTAAACTCCAAACATAGAAACCTGACAATACAGAAGTCCAACCATATGAAAACCAGCTGTATGATAAACTAGCAGTATAAAAACTAAGTGTATTACAATATGGAATCATAAATAATTAAACACAATTAACAGTTAAAGTATAATGAACCAACTGTATAAAGAAGGCCAACCAAAAACCAAGTGCATAAACCCCAAAAGTACAGAACACACTAGCGGTGAAAATACAACTGGATGCCAAAACCCAATTATATTACAACCTGACTGCATCAAAAGCCAACCAAACCAGCTACCAACTGTATCAAAGCAATCAGCTACAATAGACAGTCAAGGTAGAAATGCCCAGCTGTATTTAAAAGCCAAAATGTAGTAAACAAAGTGTTTTAAACCCCAACCCTGTTAAAACAAACCATACCAAAAGATCAACTGTCATAACAACCACAGCAAAAAAGAGAAATTTTTGAAAAATCTGCCATATATAGAACTTCTACCAAATTAAAATCAACTGTGTAAGTGTAGAAAAAAAGAGATGTTTAACAAACAAAAGTTTTATAAGCCACATAAAACATACAAAAGTGCAACAATGTTCAACTTTGGGGAGAACCAAAAATAAAAGAAACAACTATATAGAAAATATAAAAGAAAATATAAAACAAGTCAAAATACTATCTCTAGAAAAATTGAAAGTTAAAAAAAAACAAACAACATAAAGAATCCAATGTATAAACACCCAACTTTTTGTATAACACAGCATTTGAAAAAATATATAAAACCACCTGTTTCTAAACTGAGGCAATAAAATCCCAACTGTATAGAATCCAAAAGCATTAAATTAACTAAACCTTATGACTAAATTAAATAAACCTTATTAACTACCCCAAAAGTATAAAACCCCACCACCAACAAAGAAAATATTAATTTACTGGTGTTCTCCTTCTCTCTCTGATTTTTCTAGGTCAGAAATTAAACTAAAGGCGTGTTAATTTGACATTCACCTCATGGTTTTCAGTATGCTTAAAAATCCATCCACAGCCCATTGGACTCTTTAAATACTGTCAGTCCTGTCAGGCCTCGTTCTGCTGTTAGATTATTGTTTAATCAACTACAGACTCGTCTCCTATGTGCAACAAAAAAATGCAAAGGCTTGTGTAGAAAACCAGTTGTATACATCAATTAATCTATAGCCTAGACTTCATTTAGTTAGGGGATTTGACAAGGTCAAATATTTATTTAGAGTAAATGTGGTAAAATGTTTGTGGAAGGCTTTCAAAACTGACATGGAGGTTGTGAGGGCTTTTTTGACTAACTGCTTTATTGGTTTGACACCTTTTTAACCCTTTGAATTCAGCTGAGTTTCATTGATTTACAGAGATCAGAGTGAAATCTAAAGAAGACATTATTAATAAAAACAATTCCAATTGTAAAATTGCATGCAGCTGTATCTTCTAAGAGGGTTGTGCTGTCAGGCTGTGATCCCATTCTGAGTCATGGAGCAGAGGCCACTGGCAGAGCTATAATTTTAGTGCTGAAAACACTGATCCAATTCATCTCTGGGATCATAACAGAATCCTAGTGTATTCCTGCTAGTGGTATATGGATACACTCACGAGCTGAAGTGGTGTGTGATCTTAATCCCTAAAAATCTAATTAGTAACACTTAATAAAATATTTTCATATGCACATTCAAAACCTCTGAATGTAGGCAGGTTTAACATGGATGCTGTTTCTGGCTTGGGAATTACCAACAGAAATGGACATTAGGTAGGGGTTTGAAAAACTCTTTCTAAAATGCAACTTTCTCAAATTAGCTCCAGCTTCCTCACTGACCAAAGAGTCTGTGGAGTTGTGAATCAAAGCAGAAGCCTTTTCTTAAACACGCAGTGAGGGTTATTATGGTGCTTGGTTGATCACAAAGGAAGATCCATGGTTTCACTGGGTTTGTTTACAGATAAGTTTCTAAACTTCTAATTGCTGTTGAATTGCTGCTGTTCAGCCCCAGTTATTCAAGCTGTAGCTGTGGACTGCAGCAAGGGCTTTCCTGGCTGAGCTGTGGTGGAGGGGTGGGGAGGGGTGAGGGTTTGGTAAATCTGCCTCAGTTTCAGCATGCATGAAAAAAATTCTGGACTGTCAGTTAAAGTGAAGGTGGAAGTTGAGGGGAAAAATTATCTGCAGCTTGAAAAATATGATACAACTCAGTCATCACAATGTCACGTGGCAATCTGATACCAGTTTTATACAGTAACTTCTCAGCAGAGCTATATTTTACAAAATAAGTCACTTTTAAGACAGAAGCAGGACATGTCATTTCAGCTGGTGTAATGCACTGTAACATTTAATTTAACATTTAAAACTCATGTAGTATCATTGTCTTGTGTCAGGACACTAAACCTTCATATGAATGGACTTGGCAAAGAGAAGTCAAGGTATCTCCAGCAGCAAGTACAGAATGTGTGGGGAATAAATTCTGTAGTGACCTGTCATGCAACACAGTAGTGTCAAATCTATAACTTTCCTTAGCAGACTGTGTCAGTAGTTTAGGAGCTAGTAGAGTATCAGAAATAAACCATCACCTGTCCTTACCTTAGCCCTGCTTTCAGAGTGCTGACATAATGGGAATGATTGGACTTGTGTGTGGTTTTTGTAGTGTTGGGACATAGGCAAAGGTACACAGAACACATTTTATGTTATGCCACGTCACTTTGTTTCAAAACAGTCATGTTTATTTCATTGCTGCATAATTACATTCAGTGAGAGAAACATCTGATTTCCTTCCCAGGGCAGGAAAATATGTTTTCTTCAAGTCTCAGGCAGACTGTTCCCTGCTTATATAAATAGATAAAATGTCTCTTGGGAGAGAAAAGTCACTTTGTCAAACAATAACCTGATGGTGGGTATGTGTGCATGTACTCTCCCTCTATCATTTCCATACTACTTTTTCTCTCTTTGCTAATTACAATAAGTTGGTCATCTTCCTGCTATAATACCCTCTTAGTTTCTATGATTTTCCCTAATTCATATAACTGAGGACACTGGCAGCTGTGACCAGTTTTGGATGGGTTGGCCTGGAGAGATTGCAGAGTCTCAATCCATGGAGATATTGAAACCCAGCTGGAACCACCCTGGTGTGGTGCTGTTCCTGCTTGAGCAGGGGGTGTAGGGCATCTCCAGAGGTCACAACAACCTCAACCATTTTGTGGTTCTGTTTTTACATCAGGATTATGTCATCTTGGGCTCCTCTCAAAGCCTCATGAACTCAATCTGAGATCAAATCTAGCATCCAGCTGTAGTTGTGAAACCTTGCTGAAATCTTTTGTATGGTTTTGTTGGTTTTTTTTCAGCCCAGCCAGAATCCAGCTACCCTTTCAAAGGCTGGAAGCAGGAGAGTTTTTCCTGGAGTTTGTTAGTTTTTAAATGTGATTTCACAAAGCTGTGTTCAGTTTTCCTTAGTGGTTTAACAAGATGTCAGTATTCAAAACTAGCCAGGTGATTGATTTCATCGGGTCCAAAGGAAGCTGTCAAGGTCCTTACAGGGAATGACTTCCATAGCTCGTGGATTTTTTTTTTTTCTGAACTAAAACTAAACTACATTAAACCATGTCACCTGTATTTCTGCTTGACTCAGGAAGATCACTGACCTTTTTTCCATACTATAAGCAAACTGTAACTATTTTCCAAATAGTCTTTCTTCTAAACCTGTTTTAATGAACTGAAAAGGAGGGAGTGGGTCTGCTTAGAGGTGAAGACTTTGTAATTACTGAAGGAAATTAAAGGCATTGAGCAGTTTTATCACATTTCCCCAAAGAACAGGTTCTACTTCTCAACAAGGTGTGTTTCTTTCTGTTTTGCACCTGACTAAAGTGGGCATATATTTGTGGTGTGTCATAATGAGAGACAATTTGCTTTCTTTTTTCCCATCTACCTGTAGTAATGTAATGAGCCTAATGTACCTTCTTCCACCCTCAAAGAAGCAGTAATTGAGGCACAGAGCTGACACACATTTTCTTCACCTGGGGGTGGTAGTAGAGCAAATCAGGAGAGCTGTGCAGCACATACAAGATTGTAGCAATTGTCCAGGTTGTAAAAAATACTATCACTGCCTGTATATGAAAATAAATCTTTTTTCCCTGTGGAAGGCGTATGATGCTCTGTGTGGCTAATGGTTTGTTTGTATAAAAATGACAATTATTATAATGTGGAATATGAAATTTTGCTAAAGTAACATCTTGCACCTTAAATGTGGTATTTTCAGCAAGTCCAATGCTCTCAGATGCAGCCAGTTTGAAGTACAGTATAGGAGTTCTACTCTGCAGAAGGCATGCTTTAGCAAGATGTGGGCAATGTTTGCTTCCAAAGAGATTGCTCCAGAATTAAATTCAATATGATAAAAACTCAATTTACCATGATACAATTTGTCAGTGACTCAGTGATAAGGGCAGCAGCTGCACGAAGGTAGGAGATGAGTTTTCAGGGAGTGCTGTGTGGGTGTGTGAGGCTGTGTTAGGGGAATGGCTTTATGCATTGAAGCTGCAGGATGAAACAGAATGATGGTTCTTTGCCTAGAAAATGTTGATAATGAGTTGCTGTAAAAAATAATAAAAAGTTTATTCATTAGAAACTGTCCAGATTTATCTAGATCATAGTTCTTTTCTGGATTATAAAAAATTCAATAGATTATTGTTGAGGAGGTGAAGAAAAACACTTCAGAAAATTCATTGAGAGTGTTGGGATTTGTTTTAAATTTAATTTATGTAAAATCCTACATAGTGGTCGCTTTCACCTTTAGATAAATGTGATGAGGGCTTCTAGTATTTTGTGTTGATTTGGCAGGGCCTGATTTTTTGGTAACAGGGGAGGGTCTTCTGTGAGAAGCTGCTAGAAACTCCCACCACGTCCATCAGAGCCAGTCCCTGATGGCTGTGAAGAGGGACGTGCTGCTGGCCCAGTTAGACAGGTTGGTAATGCCTTTGTGATGACCTATTGAAGAAGAAAACCAAAACAGCTCATGTGCAGTTTTTCCCCAGGGTGGGGAGGTTGCCACAGTTGCTGCCATGGCAGCTGCCTCTGCTGGCTGGGTGGCAGTGGGACTGTCTGGCAGGGCTGGAAGCATGGCAAGTGACTCCCCTATGCAGTACCTGGATGAGATCAGCCTCCCGGCTCTGCAGGATCTTGCAAGGATCTTTGAATTAGTGGAGTTTGTTGGCAATGGTTTCTATGAGCAGCAGATTTTCTTCTAGGCAGAGAAGAGGAAGAAGTGAGGACATGGGAGAGAAAACAGCATGGCAGCACCAAGCCAGTGGAAAAGGAGGAAGGAGGTGCTCCAAGCTGGAGCTGAGATTCCTCTGCAGGCTGTGCTAAAGACTATTGTGGTACAAAGTGTCCCCCTGTGATGCCTGAAGTGCATGGGGAAAGGCAGAGATCCACTCACAGCCCCTGGGAAAGGTGCTGATGGTGGAGGGGCTGGGTGCCAGGGAAAGCTGTGATCCAATGGGAGACCTGAATGGAGAGAGGGCCCCTGATTCCAGAGACAGAGAGAGGGGCCTTGTTTCCAAGCTAGAGCAGCCTATCCTTAGAGGACTGCACCCCATGGATGAGTGACCCAGGCCACAACCATTTTGGGAACACTGTTTGCCCATGGGAGAGACTCACAGCAGAGCAGAGAACAAACTCCTCTCCCTGAGCCAACAGAAGGAGATCTCGAATGACAAACTGACCAAAACCCCCCTGCCCTGTCTCCTTGCACTGTCAGGGGGAAGGAGGGAGGGGCTGGGGGAAAAAAAGGTGTTTTAGAGGCTTATTTTACTTCTCATTATCTTCCTCTGACTCTGTTGATAATAAATTTACTTTATACCTTTACATTTAAACTTGTTTTGCCCTTAGACTGTTTTCTCCCAGTCCTTACCTCAACTCAGGAACCCTTTGTTGATTGTTTTTTTTCCCTCTCCTCTGCCCAGATGAAGAGGGTAGAGAAGAGGGTAAGCAAATTACTCTTGTGGGTGCCTGGCATTTGACCACTATCAAACAACAACCTATTTCCAGTATAACATCATCACAAGATGTGCTTAATTTAATAATTAAGTGGTAATAAAAAATAATAAAAAGTATACTCTAAAAGAGCAATAAGTAGCTTTTGCATTTGGAACTGTTTCTTTAAGGAGATCAAGGAGAAATTTCAGTAAGAGGCAACTTGAATCATATGCTTAAACCAGACTGAATTAAGGAGAGAGGAGGATAGCTTTCAAATTAGACATGCTGAAGTGCTACTCTGATTCTTTAAAAAAAGATTCTTTTCAAAATCAGGCTTAAAGCTGACCATACAACAGCAATTGTCACAAAATTGCACTCACAAATAATTCAGATTGTGAGTACAATCTGTCCTCTCCTGAGTGGCATTTAGAGGAAAAAGCAAAAGCATTTATTTCAGCTCTTACTTGGTAAATTTGATAACTGAATCAGGGAACCAGAAGAAATGTGCATCTCCAGTGACGTGATCATGAAGTCTGTTTCGGAGTAAAATAAGCCTTTTTGAAAGCTTGAATGTCATTTTTCCTGGATATAAGTATTCACTGAGCTACTTGAAGACTTTCAAAAAGAGAGATATAATAATACTCAGAAATTCATTTATTGCAGTGAATATGGAGCTGTCATGTCTGGCCACTGATTCACTGCCAGTCCAAGTCAGTCTTGCCTGGGCTTTTTCAGAGTTCTGATACGTCTGATACACTTTCTAAAGCAGTGAATTAACCTAGTTTCAGTGGACAAATAGCCATCATAGAAATTATGTGTTATATATATAAGGGTAATTGCTAGTCATATGACAGATTTTCTGCACAGGGTGAAAAACCCAAACAATCAGAAATAGAGACTGAAGAATTCTTTCAGCTGGAAAGGGGTTTTTTAGGTACAGGTCATCCTTTAGATATGCTGAAACCAGCCCTAGGATAAATACTTTGCAAAGCTGTTCACAGGGACTGTGAATTCACTGTGTTGGAGGAGTTACATGTGAGGAAGGGGGACAGTGCACACAAACAGCACCATGTACAGTCCAGGCTGATGGGAGCTGAGGGTCATTCTTTCCTTGAGGAGCTGTCTGTGGAAGGAGGGAGAAATATCATGTAAAACAGTAAAACTCAGCTCTGGACTGCATTCAGATTTTTTTTTTCTCTCCCTTTAGGGAAAAAAAAAAAAAAAAAAAAAAGTCATAGGTGAGTAAGGTCTCCTGGGGGTATTTGAATCTTAGGCAAAGAAGTAAAAGTCTGCATGGAATAGAAACCAGTACAGTATTTGAACTATTTTCTAACTTGCAATTTAAAAAGACCAAATTAAAGAATAAAATCAGTTTTATATTGGATTAGAATAAGTTATAAAGTGTTTTATTGTTCTCTAGATTGTATTTCTATTGAGAATGACTGTAAATGTTCTTTCTCCTGCCATCTCTTTAGTCATCCAATAGTCCAAGTAATGATGCTGAGGACTAGAGAAGGTGATGGAAGGTGCTGCACAAGTACCAGAAGTTTCCTAAACTCCAGTAATTGTGACAGAGCCTATTATGGACCAGGCAGTCCCCAGAATATTTTGTCCCAGAATATCAGCACTGATGGCAGCAAGAACTGAAGTCCTTGTGCATGATCAGGTGTTAGAGGCAGAAACCCTTGTCACACCTGAAAGCAGAGTGTGGCTGTGTCTCCTGTGGGGCTGTCCCTTGTGCCTTGCAGCAGGGCTGCTGAGCATCACCAGTGCTCTCCCTCCCTCTCTCTATCTGCCTCCAAGGCACTGATAATCAAAATAATCTTCTGGTTCAGTCTGTGCCAAGCTTTGCAGCCCAAAGGCACTGGAGTAGCTTTTAAACCCCACTTAGCTCTTTGGGGAATCTCCTAATTGCACACATGGTCCTTCTTAAAAATGGCATTTATTTACAGGTCATCCTGTTTTCTTCTGAGTGCTCACAAACCATATGTTGCAAAACAAGTATTAGGAAATGTTTTAGGAGACCAGGACTTCCCATGGGAATATGTCTGAGACTAGATCACACCAAAGTGCATTTCTCCATCTTCCCTTAGTTGGAAGCCCCTCGATTTGAAAATCTACCTGGCAGATAATTGCCTACTAACTGGTAGGTCTTCTTCACTGCTGGAACTTCACACTGTGAATTCACCTTTTTGATCAGCATAAATCCTTGTAGTTTCTTGAAAGAGTGGTAACTTTTGAGAAAAAGGGAAAAAAGAAATTTATTGTAAGAACAGTTCTCATTGTCACTATATTCTTATTAACACTGGTGGTGCAGTTTTGTGCCAGTTTGTTTTGATGGTTCTAAAATCCTTTTGATCTGGGCACACATATAAAATATAAGACAGATATTCTGAAGAACAATAAGAGACTCAATTTTTGTCTAGCACTACAGCTACTGTCCTCATAAATAATACCAATAATTGGTCTATTAGAATCTCCTGTAAAATTCTAATTAAATTTTGCTTCTGAAGTAACAAGGGTGGTCCTGAAAAATGACTATAATTTATATCAAAAGAGTATCATTTGCATTTTCAACTGTAATATAAAATTAATTTAATTCCACTTCATTTCTCCATATCATTTTTGTGACATATAAACTTGCTCTTAATTACAAAGGAAAAATATCTCATAAAAGCACACAAGGCAATTAATCTCATGCCATCATATGGCTGTTTGTCAAAGTTTTCATTAGCTTAATCAATATTTGATGATGCAAAATGATTTTCCTCTAGTTGGTTGGTTTTGCAGCCTTCTGATTGTGCAGAAATAGCCATAGTATGTTTGCAAGATTAATTTCTTGGCACAGGAAATTAATTTCTTTACCAAATTAATGAGTAAATGGAGAGTTTTCCTTGAGGATAAGAGGCAGGAGGAAGATTAGTATATTTCCCTCACGTGAAGAATAAGGGAAGATGTAACAAATCAGTTACAAAAATACCAAAAAAGGTCAAATAGATTGAAAAGCCTGTGACTTAGTCTTGCTTTCAAGAACTTGGGAAGTGGAAAGGTCCCTCCTCAAACTCTTTATTTAGAATGAGTTAAGATGGGTAAAAGTGTATTTTTTTAGGGCACTTGCTGGATAAACCTCGGCCACCCACATTTGAAGAGAGAGGGCAGTTCTTACCTACCAGGAGTAGCTGCCACCTTTAGGATAAAAATTCTTTTGGTGATAGCAAATGTAATCTCAGATTTTGTTCTATTGTGAACTGGTGGGCACTGGTTTCCTCCTGCCAGTTGTGTGTTGTAGTCAGCTGAAATAACAGCTCAATGCACAAAGCTCTTACAGCAACACGTGAAGGCAAAGGACACATGAGCTCAAATACTGCAGCTCTGGAAAATGTGTAGAAGGAGATTTTTTCTCCCTGAAAATTAGACTCAGTCATTAAAACGTGACCCCATAATGTCTTTCAATCAGGTTTGCAAATCTGGAGCTAATGCTGTAGATTCCATGCAAAACAAGTGCAGCTCTCAGTTAATTGCCAATGAGTCTGTTCAAGCACCATCACGTGGATTTTGTAAAGTGCTTTGATGTATTTAGCTTGGCATATGCTAAACACATCCAAATGGCTCAGAGAAGACATGACAACAATCAATACCTTTTCCTGACGATCCCATTTGTGGTTCCATAATAATACTTTAAAAGCAATATCCACATTACACTGCAGAGGGTTTGCCTGAGTCAGGGCAGGCAGTGTATTAATCATACAAATATGAACTGCTGCTGAAGAGATTCTCAGTCTGTGAAAAAGGAGATATCACTGTGTTTTCAACCGAGTAATTAATTCATTTTTCTCCCAGTGTTTAGGAAATCTGTAAGAGGCAGGATCTGAGTTCAGTTGTGCTTTGCTGTCATGATCTGCAGCCCCAGTGCTGGCGTGTGTTTGCACATATTGGATATGGTCTGCAGGAGGATCCCTTGTACAAAGTGAAATTCAGAGTAAATAAAAGCCCACACTTTGTGAGATTCAATATTGCAGCTGATTACACCCCCACGTTGTATCTGCTTTGTGGACTCTTAATCCTCATAAAAACTCTAAAAATTGCACAAATAATATTCACTTTGAGGAAAAAAAACATTCTTTCCATTTCAAACCTCCTACCCCATGTCAGAGAACACAGTGTATTCTTATGAAAGTAAATATACTTGTACATTTAATGCCAACCAGGGTTAATTTTCTTGGTTTTGCTAGTATTTTCCCCTACTTTTTTCTTTCTTTTTATTTTTTTCTTTATTTGGCAAGGCACCAAAATGTGGGGATTTTTCTCAATGAGGCAGAAATAGAATGAGACAGATGCACTGACCATGTGAGTGCAAAGGGGATGATTTTGCTAATGAAAGATAATGTACTTGGGAAAAAAAAGACTATTTGAATAATGGGAATAGCAAATGTTTTGGCAGTGTTCCCTTGCAAGCATACCTGTGTCTGTTCAGAGATTACTTCCCAGGAAACAACATTACCAGCTGGCTGAGACAGTTATGAAAATAGCATTTAAGATCCTAGGCAATTGGCACATGGAGCCACGTGGTGTGTGGGTTTGTGCATTAACCTATCCCCGGTGTTGTAGGAAAAGCTGATAAGTTTATGGTTTCTCCAGATCTTAGAGCTATTTAATCCTGACTCCAATGAACATTTTAGCTTCAGCACACAACCCAGCTGAAGAAGTCATGCACAGTTTAGAACAGTTTTGTGAGAGAAAATACCAGTAAGGTCCAGTGGTTTTCAGACTGTAGGTTGTGAACTTCTGATGGTCCAAAATGTAAATATGAAACTTGTAAGATTATTACCACTTGACCAACCCAGTCAGTCAGGAGTTCATTATCAGTTAGGAGTTAGCAAACTCTAGATTTGCTTTGAAGCAGCAGCATAATAACATCAATATAAACCAGATTATTAGTCTCTTTTAATTGAGATAGTAAATAGTTTCAGATATATTAGTATTTGTACTAATAGAAGCAGTTTTATATCTTGATGTGTAAGAAAAGTGTGATTTTTCTAGAAAGTCTGACAACTGAGAACTTGCCATTCACTTGAAAGTCATGTCACTCTTTTATTTGCTTATTTGTGGTCAGTTTTGTGTAAAGGAATGAGCAATGAATTATTATTATTGAGACACTCTAAAATTTTTCAATTAATTATGAATTTGCTAAATACATTTTTATGGAGAAGGGATTTACCATACCCTTCCTTAGAAAGAAGATAGAAATCTTCTATCATAAATAAATTTACAGGATGCTGAGCACTGGGAGGCAGCAGGGGAACCTCAGCCCCTTCCTCTCCTATCAGCAGAGTGGCTTTGGTAGCTTTTTTTTTTTTTTTTTTTTGTGACATGAGATGATGTTAAACTTCTTGAATTTGTCTCTAATATGTATATATACATCTCTTTGCTTGCCTGCATTCCCACTGAAGTATATAACTCTGTGTATGGTATTATCACCACTTGTGAATTGCTTTCAGATTGTGTGTGTGAGCAGCATCCTAGAATGTCTCCAGGTATAAGCACATAAATCATTTACAAATTTACACTTATTCTAATATAATGGGACAAGGATATGGAAAAGGGACATAAGATGTTTTCAATAAAAGGCAGCAGGACAGATTAGTGAGCATAAAGCTGAAGCAACAATCAATAAATATCTGGCAAGGTCTTTCTTAGGTGAGAGATTGAACCTCTTATGAAAGTATTTTCTTCCTGCATTTTCTAGAGCATACTGTGATTTCACAGTGCTAAAGCAAAGGTAATAAGCTTATTGACACTGGGTGCAGCATAGTCCACACATAAACAGGGATGTTGAATGAGAATAATTTAAAAAGAAGAAAAAAAAAAAACAACCAAAAAAAACATGCAAACTCTCAAGGGATCTCTCACACACAGCTTTTTTGCTTTTCAGTTAAAGACAAAATGTGCAGCAATTCCAGATTTTACATTTTTCACTCTTTCCCTGTCTACCTTTTGTACCCCCTTGTTCAAAGCATGCAGTTCCCACTGCAGAACATGACCCCCACGGAGTCACTGAGCAAAACAACAGTCATGAAAAGCCTGTTAAACCTTGGAACCCTCCTGGTGCAAAGAAAATTTGAAGAAGCTTGGCCAGAACAGTCAAAGAGCGGTGGGGATTTGGAACAGTTTGCAGAGTTATAAATAAATAGCAAAATCAAACAGAAAAGACTGTACAAGTGACAGGAGTAAAACAGATGACAAAAATCCAGTCTTGTTCACAAGTATTGAAGTTACTCCTTGTTGAGGTTTGGCAGTAAAATACTGCACCATCTTCTGTCCTGCTGTGACAGTGCTCTGCTGAAGGCTTCAGTGAAGACAGCTATCTGGATAAATGCATCCCTGCCATATTTCACTGCTTGTCAAGCATGTTTCCAGGAATGTTTCAGAGACTTAGATTCAGCTGGCACCTAGATGCAATTAAGAGCTCTTTCTCTTATAGGTGCTACGAGCCTCCTCTTTATCTAGTCATCAGAATAGTTCCCTTTCCCATATTCTATTCCACTAATAAAAGTCAGTCCAAGTGTTCTTTCTTATGCAATTCTTAAACAAACCTCCTAGTTTAGTGTAATTGTTGATCTCTGTGTTCTACTGTTTGGGCTGCTCTAACAGATTTATTGTTTATGTCAGTCTTGTGAAGTTTTCATTAGATCAGCTCAAGCTTCTTAGCACGCAAACCTTTCTCATATTTCTGTCATTCTCATTTTTGTTATCATCTGTGGAGAGGAAGGGAAAATGGGGCCACATTCCAGAATGTCATTTGTGTTAAAGCAGAGGTTTCTGCATATAAACAGGACCCAGCTTCCCTGCAGACAAGCTTGGGGTCTGGATAAATAACACCCTTCTTAAAGCATGATGTATAAGTCTGTCTCTTCTGTCCTTTTGCTGTAATACTTCCAGATAGTGAAGCACCTTTTCTCTTTCCAAAGTAGGTCTTGTCTCTCTTTTTCCTGCCCTGTAGAGTTATTCCCCTGTCATTGCACCTGACAAGCTGCTCCCAGCTCCCTTGGTTCCAGGCACGTCTCTTCCAGAATGTGTTAGCAGCAGCAGAGCCTGTGTGTTTGAACCTCCAGCTCGTGTTGAGCTGATCCCTTCACCCCAAATCCCACCCTGGGCTCACTCCCCTGTGTGTGGGGGCAGGATTTTCCCCAGTGCTAAAAAGAAGAAAACTCCACACAGCTCAGAGTTTGCTGCCAGCACGGTTTGACAATATCAGCATCTCCCAGACACACAGAGTGCTTCTGATGGATAGTGCACTCACACATTGTAAGTTGCTGTTGGAACTTTAGGGTATGATTTGACTCTGAGAATTCTTGTAAAATCTTAGATTTACTGGAATTTTTTGGGTTACCTTAATCCATCTAAAAAGATCAACATTCTTATAAGATGTATTTTTTTTTTCTGTGTCACTGACTTACTGGAAAATATGTCAAGTTTGTTCTTAAAAAAATCACAGAAAAGAAAATATTAGGACTTTATTTTTAGTGTGTATTTAGATATTTTTACAAAATTTTTGCTTAAATATCAGTCTAAACCATAAATAATAGAAAAATAGCACCTGTTGATATAAAAATATAATGTCAACACTAGTAAAGTCTTTCAAATGAATAACCACATATTGCTTTCTTCTTTCTCAAGTAACTTTTTGAAGTCAAGGAAATTATTCACCTGATGCAAACTAAGAAAAATAGTCATTTGCAAGTGTGTTTCAAAATTCAGGATAAAATATACTGGAATATACTGTTGGCTTCAGTACTGTACAAGAGCAATTTCTACCTCAAAACAGTCACTTGAAATTTTTCTGCCTATTCCTAAATAATGTATTTTGTAAACATGAGCCTTAGCCAAGTGTTCAGATTTCTTCTGAAACTGTCTTCAGTCTTATAAATAAGAGGATGGAGCTTTCATTTTCCTCTTTCCTTCATTTCTTCCTATGATTCTGCCTTTGCAGCTCTACAGTAGAGTTTCCTGTTCACAAACCTCCTATAGAAAATGAGAGACTAAAATAAGTGAGAAATAATCAGTGCCTTCATTTCAGTTCCACACAGCTTCCAGCTCCCAGAGTGAAAGGAGCCCAGATAATGAGAGAACACATCTGGGTCACCTCTGCCTGCAGCAGAAAGGGAAAAGTTGTGGTCAGCAGGAAACTACAAATTCTCCTGTCTTCAAATTAGCTGGACTTGAAAGAATTTTCAGATAGATGAAAAAGGCCACAAAAGTCAAAAGTGCACATTGAAACACTGTGACATAGGAAGGCCAGTGGTGTACTGGAATCCTTGCCACTATCAATATGGGAGTGAATCAATAAGAAAATTACAGGGATAATTTTATTTTGAAATGTAGATTTCCAAAGGTTTGCTGCTGTAGATTTTATTACAGAATGCTGCACATTCAGGTGTTTCAGTTATTCCAGTAATTTCCTGGTTTACTTATCATTGCACAATAAGCAATTAAAAATATTGCTGTATCTAATACTTCTAATCTGATTTCTTTTTTAATGCAGATAATCAAAGGTGCTCCACATGCCCCTCTCTGGCCTCTCAGGCAGAGGTATTCTTTTCTAAACCCTTTCTTTCTTAAGATGAGTTACATTTCAGAAGGCATTTTAACAAGAAATGCAGCCTGAGATGCTAAAAGTAACACAATGTTCAGAACTGATGTTTTTGCAAAGGAGAGAGCAGAGCTGAGGCTGCTCCCTTTTGTAGGATTGTAATTTCCAGTCTATCTGCTGCCCTAAAATGACACATTTAAAACTGATGAAGTTGTCAAAAGTTTGTGAGATTTTTTGAAGGTTGCTTAAAAATTGAATCTATCTCAGTAGAAAACCTGCAGCCTATCCCAGCCACTGCAGGATGTGAAAATGGACAGAAGTTATTCACTGAAAACACAGGATGCAGTGTTGCAAACACAAAGCATCTCAAGTTAGTCCTGGAGGTACCTGGTACTCTTATATTTCTTTTTAATTACAATGATGGTTGACCTACTACTGCTTTTAATGTTTATAAAGTATTAGAACTTTATTGACCTCAGTTTCTGGTGCTTTCTTGATTTTCCATCCTCTGCATCTGTGGTGCTTCATTTCTGCCTTGTTCTCATGCTGAGCTGAGTTCTTGCTGAAGCTTGGCTCGCTGGAATGGTGCAACAAGCTCTGATTGACTCCAGTGAATTGTACAGGCTGATTGAAGGACACAGATCCTTGGGGAACACACACTGTGTTTCAACCTCATTTAAAGAAAATATTTTGGTTTTCACATCCTTTTTCAAAAGCAAGTTGTTCTGCAAAATGAAACCTGTTTTTCAATGCCTCTGTGACCTTATCTTTGTATGTTCCATCACTCTCTGATGTCTAATAAAATGAAAGCTTCTGTTTAAATGTTTCACTGTATCAGGCACTCCTCTTGTCTGATGTCAATGCAGATCCTTTTATTGTTTGGGAAGGAGTTTTCTTGAGTTTCAGCCTTTGGAAGGGGAATTTGAACATTTTCTCTCCTCTACATGGCTACCTATTTTAGTAAATCATGAGGAAGTTATTAGCTTTAGGACTTATATTGCTATTTGAAAACAGCTAACAGGTACATAAGAAGGCAACTCATAGACACTCACAAAGGCATTATGATGACATGAGCCTTCCTGACTTGGAAAAGCAGGTAGAAAATGCTTCTCAGAGGGAGGAAAATTTCTAATGTCTGGTGTCTCAGATATTGACAGAGAATTTATCCACACAATACTGTTAATACCAGCCAAAGGGGGAACCAGGAATTATTTTAAAACACGGAGCTGAGAAGTGACAGCAAATCTATAAACTATGATTTTACATATTGAAGTTTTCTGAAGCTAAAGCTACTGTGTGGGTGGAATCAGTATGTGGGGAAGTCTGTGAGCAGGAATTGTAGAGATGAAGTTTTTTTGAGTCTTCCAGTGCAGTGATTTTTACAGATGAGTACTTCTGAAAGTGCTTTGTAGGAAAAAGGAGTTGCATTAAAGAGAAAAAAGTATACGAGCTATATATAAATGTTTGTGCTGAAAAGGAGAAAGGGTTTACCCAGAGTGTTTGGGGACTGATTCTGAAAGGGTCTGGATGCTGTTTTAAATCTTTAACAGCCTTTGGGGGGATCTCAGTGAAGTGGCCTTTGCTTTCCCTTGTGTGGTTAACAGAAGGAGGAAAAAGATTTAAAAAGTGAAGGAATTATGGACAGAAGTTGAGCTCTAAAAAGTCAGACTTTTGTTCCATGCCTTCCTTTCAGGTAGTTTTTCAGGTGGAATAAGTGTTGTTATTTGCATTTCAAAGGCAAAACCCCCTGACTTACAGGGTAAATCGGCAGGAGAGCTGGGGATAATACAAAGATCTGTTTTGTCTAATGTCCTTTCCATTAGCTATCACCATGCACACAATATCTGACCACTATATGCTATTAAATGTAAGAAAAAAAGATGTTTGAAAGAGGTAGGTTAGAAATTGCTAATTGAATTTTGCTGAAATTTGAAGACTTCTAGAAAGGATGGCTGAAATCAAAGACAAGTTGACAGTAAAAGAATCCAAACTTTTTTTTTTCTTTTTTTTTCTCCTTGTAAAGTCTAAATGTTCTATGAGAAGATACTATCATGCCTCTCCAGAGCAGCTGCTTTTCATCACCATCAAGTTCTTTTTCTGTCCTACAAACCAGCTCTATCACATACCCTGTCCTTTATTACCAGTGCAGATCTTGATAAAACAACGATTATAGATGTTATAGACCAAAAACTGATTATTTATTCTTTTGCTTCTTATGAATTTTCTGATTGTCCCAATTACTGCCTCCAATTTATACTACTAAAATGATATTTAAATTTTTATTGCACTAGTAATACTGAGTTTCAGAAGTGGCTTTTAAGAAGATTAAAAATACTCAAGTAATGAATATAGTCATAATGTCCTAGAGAACAAGAAAAAGACAAATTATTAGAGCAAAAACAAACAAAAGAAAAAATATTAGCAAGGTGAGGAATTTTAGAGAGAATAACAACAAAACAATTATGGCACCAGCATGAAGCCAGGAGACAGCCTGTGCTTCCATGCTATCAGCTCTGTGAACCAAATTGTCACAAATATTGACATATAAAATGTTCTGGTCATTCAGTCCAGAAAGTTTGTGAAGACATCCACTAAATAGTTATTCTGTCTTTGCTGGGTTTGTGGTTTTTTTGATAAAAAGCCTAAATAATCCTTTGCTAATACTTCTGTGGCTCTAGAACAATTCAAAATTTACTTGTTTTTTTAAAGCGTTTTGGGTTTAATTTAGCTGAGCATTCAAGAGAGACTTTTCAATCCTTAAATAATTCATGAGTTGTTATAAAATGTTAATTGATCCAGTTGAAAGCAGAAGAGGAAATATTCAAAATTACTTAGTAGATAATTCTAGGAGTACTGTTCTCCTTAAAGGGAAAAAAAAATAAAAGAAAGAAAAAAAAAAAAGGCATGGCATGTTACTGAAGCTGTAGTTCCAGTACCCCTTGCAATGTCTCTGTGTTCGTGCTGGGTACACTCCAGACCCATAAGAAAACCACACTGTGTTCACACAGCTGTTGTCAGACTCAGTAAGCACTATTCTTCTTCAAATTATTTTGGAGAAAAGGGAAGATAGCATTCATGAAGAGCAGATAAAATACAATGAATTGTGGCACTGTTCAGAGCAGCACAAGCAGGCACAGGCTGCACAGTCAGTCCACATTTGCCTTGTGATGTCAGCTCTTCACAGCTCTGGTCTATAAAGCTTTAATTGAGTGAGCTGCTGCCTGTTGGAGGCGGAGGAAGCTCTTTATAGAATGGAAAAGCTGCTGTATCCAAAAACATCCTTACAACCAGGCATTGCATCCTGCTAATTCAGAGTGAACCTGCAGCAAGTTCCCAAAATTTTATCTGCAACCTTTATTAATCCAGAGTTTTATTAATTAAATACACTCTCTTTTAGTCATCCATAGACAACCTTTTGCAGGCATCAAGGCAGAATTTGCTAAACTGCATCAGGCAGTGAAATGGAAGACAGTGTGAACCCAGGATGTTTTATGAATAAAGAACTTTGCATTGTTGGTGTGGGCAGTGAAAACAACAGTGCCTTCAATGAGGTTTAAAGAGCCATTTTTCTAAAAATAATGAAAGTAAAAGTGAAGAATTTATTGTGTTGCATTAGGGGCTGCCTTACATTATTTAGATAGCTCAGAAGCCCTGCAAAAGGCCACTGCAAAAAGGCCAAGCAGAGAGATGGGGGATCAGAGAGAAGAACATAAGAAGATGTAAAACATAGATGCCTTCCTCAGATTGGCTGCTTGGCTCCTTATGACTGATAGGAATTGTAGTTTAAGTACAGCAGCACAAATCTTGCTGAAATAATGGTTACTCCTCACAGAGCCTTCCAATGAACCCAAGAAGAAAAGCTTCCCCCTCTGCCTGGTTTGATGGCTGCCTTCCATACCCCTGCCATACATGCAGTGCACAACTGTTCACAAATATTCACAAATATTCACAAATAAGAATAATTTAATGAGCTTTCCTCCTTTCCTTTCAAATGTAGCTGAATGACGTCTAAGGATCTCTGGCAGAGATTGTAACCTTTTCTAGCCAGCACCTCCACTGCTGATTGTCTCCAATAGTGCTAGCTAAGAACAGTGGCAGTGTCTATTAGACACCACTGCAGCCAACTGAAATAACCCTTCCCATTTGGCCAGTGGGCACGTTTTAGCTGTGTTTTGCTTAGACTGTTATTTTTCAGTCTGGTGACATATTGCCGGGGTCAGCACGAGGGAAAACAGACACAGATCTTTCACATTTAGCCTTATCAAGTGCTCAGTTTTTAGCAACCTCTTCTCAAGAAAAAGCTGCCACTCGGCAGCTTTGGCTGGTTTGTTCCATGTTATGAATGGAAATAGCCACAGCATCACCCCTGCTTTGAAATTCCTTGGAGTGCTCCTTGTTTTATGTCACAGGGCTTGCAGGGTTAGGTGTAATCGCAGTACTCAATGCTGCAGGGTGACAATTTGCACCATGTCTTTTTCTCTGGGAGCAGGAAGGTTTTGAACAGCCAAATGCCACGGTTGTATTGAGTTGCAAGTGTGGGAGGATGATGGCAGTTCCTGCTCTAGCAGCCCTCCAGCATCATATGGCATTTAGCACCACACTCTTTGTTAAGCCTTTCACTAGCTGCTTTCTTCATATTTACATAAACACTTCAAAATTGTGAAACAGACCTGTTTGTCCTATTTCTGTCCACATATTTCTCCTATATCTGGGTGTCATTTTTCTATCATTGTTTTGGCCTTCAGAATTCTCAATTTTCAAGTCTAAATTTATCAAAACCACTGAAAACCATTCAAGAGCAGTATTACATCAGCTTCTATTTTAGGTTAGCTATCATTGTTAATTTGGGATGAAGTTACATACTCCTGAACAACTTCCCACCATGCAGGAGCACATTAGGAGAGAGTCCAGGGGCTCAGTGCAGCCCTCATCTCTAGGCAGCCTTACACTGCTCTCCATCCCACTCATTTCCATTCTCTTCCACACAGAAACAAGCTCATTACTCTGCTGCAGCTCTCTCTGCCCCTCAGAGGAGTTAATTGCAGCAGTGGCTCAGTGTCTGTGCTGTTGACAGTCAGTAACAGGTGAAAGGGAACTGCTTGATAAGGATCCTGCATTGCTGAGAGTGAGGAAAGCCTGCGTGGTTTACATGGAGATACAACACCACCCTGCCTTTAGACCTGCAGTCTCTGTGGAAATTGATCCTAGCAAAACAAATGAACCCAACCCTTTCTCTCATGTTGTTGATTCATATATTTTCAATAGTTTTGTGCCTGAAACTTGCTGGTCTCAAATATTTTTTGTAGAAGATAAAAGAGTTTGATAATTTCCTATTATGAAATCAGAGTGGATCCCCTTCTCATACAGGAATGGTTTTATGGTTCTAGCTTTTAGGGAAGGGCAATGCAATCTGGATTTAATCCTGAAATACTTCCAAAGAACATGATACTAAATTAAAAGCTTCCTCACAGTTTATAATGGGGATAATGTGTGGCAGGCAGGATCAAGCATAACACTAAAATTGCAAGGCAAAGATATCAGGAACCCAAAGAAATGATAACACCAACCATTAACAATTGTTCTTGTTAGCTGCAATCAGTGTGCTATTGAATTCACCCACTATTTTTTGGAGGGTCTACTCTGACAGATAATTCTAGACTAATCTCACAGACTGATCTCTTCATAAAATTAATTGTCTAAACAATAAGATATATCCGATTTAGATGGACCTCTGCATTAGGTTAACCAGAGACTTTGGGGATTAACAGCAGTATTTGTGAGATGGATTTGACCAAGCACTGCATCAAAAAGAAAACTCAAGGCTGAGCTCCTGGATCTCTTCAGGAATCAATGTGGGAACAACTAAATAGAATGAATGAGAGTTTCCCTATGACAGAAAAATGATATTGTTAAAAATGAATGTAAAATATTTGTTCACTTCAAAATTGTCTCTGGTTTCAGAGTGGACTTTCATTCATCTTCTCTGTTCCATATGTTATGATATATAGAGAAATTTATTTATCTATAAGCTTTTTGGTTTCATTTTACATCAATTTATACAAGAGAGTAATTTACTCTTTTTTAGTCCAGAGTTTGATATCAGTCAGAACAAAAGAGAGGAGGAGACAAAGAATGAGCAGGAGAATAAGTGAGAGAGACTGGCTAAGTTAAACAGAAATAACTGAAATAAGAAATACAATTGCACTGCATGCATGATCCAGGGGCTTGATGTAACCAGTTAAGGTTTCCTTTTCTTCATTTTAAACCCTTCAGTGCTATTTGGTGCTAAGTACTGTGACTTTTTTCTGATTTCAAACCAATGGATATATGGATAAAATAATTACATGTTTGTGTCTGAAGTAGATTAGTGACATGAGCATATTAGTTAAGTCAATTCATCTCGTGGTTCATTTCTGATTTCTTGATTTACTTTCCCAGTTCATTCCTCTTTAAAATACACGACCTGGAGCAGATCCAGCTGTGATTCTGGTCAAACATGTAAAAGTCAGATATTTTCCTGTGTTGAAGTTCTGCAGTTGTGTTCAATTTTATTAAGTAACTTCACTAAAGTTTTAGAAATCAGTCTGTATCCTATCAACATCCTATGTAAAATACAGCCCATTGAGCTGAAAATGAGAAACAAATTCATAGCTATTCCTCTATCTTCACATATTTCAGCTAATCTTCTCAGACTTCAGTTCAATTTCCAGCAATAATGCTTTCTGTATGTGCTTGTACTTACTAATATTGCTTTTTTTACATCAGAATGCCAGTCTGCCATATCTTGATCTATGTGTTGGGGTTATTTATATTCATTTGCTGTATGGTTTTGGGTCTGACTAGGTTGGCTTGATTTTCTTGTGATATATATTTTGAAATGTAGACATAAGTTATTCATTAGCAAACTTCAAATTATTTCAGTAGAGCAGTTCTTACTTGAGAACAGCATGTATAGAAAGAGACTGGAATAAAAAAAGTACACATTTTATGTTTTTAACTGTACAATGAATACAGATCATCTGCTTTTAATACTGGAAATCAATGCTTGGCACTTATTCTTGAAAAGGATTCATATATTTTACTGAAAAAAGATCTGGAGACTTTCTAACACATTGTGAAAATTTAATAATGCTTACTCTCATTGTTGATTTCCAGGTATTATAACATTAATCTTTAAGCCACAGAACTGCTCTATTTTTATTTTACACATCTTCAAATGTCTGGCTGATGTCACTGAAAAACCTTGGATTTAAACCTTGGCACGCTCAGAGGCAGATGTGGCTTCTTTGCCCACTGAACATCAGTGTTAAGAAACCAGAGCTTACAGTAATCTTGTTATGGGGCTAAAAAGGCATTTCTGAGGAGTGGCAGTCTGGGTATGCTTTTAAGAATTCATCAGTTAGGTTTTTGGACATCTTGGACCTCATGCATGAAAGTGATTCTGTGCAAGCAGATAAAGAGATTGCAGCAGGGGTCACCCAAATTTTAAGATATGGTTTAATAGAAGCTTTAAACTATAGAAGGAAGGGGATGAGAAAGAGAAAGCACTTCTTGGGGCAAAAAAATTGGCAAAAAAGAAGAAATTGTTTAGAAAAAGGCAGCCTAAACCTTTAGGTCTTTTGTAGACCATCTTGTAGTTTTCTGTAGACATTGCTCTTTTCCTTACATTGGATAGTGGCAATTCTGATTTTTGCACTTCCTCTCCCTCTGAGATGCAGCAAAATTCTCCTGCACTGACAGCCTTTGAATGAGCAGTGTTCAGGAGACAGCTGAAAGCAGTGGCAGTTATTTTTTATACTGTATCACTTTAATATTTCTGGTTTGCTGTTTGCTTCCTGCTTTCAGCACCCTTTTACAATGTGGGGAGCTCTTAGCCCATCTCAATGTTTATTTCTTGAGCAGTGGCTTTCTTGGCAACATAAACAATTTCACTTCAACCTTCACCTGATTTGAAACAGTGGTTTTAAATGCACTTTTAAACTGTTTGATGTCTGTGTGATGGAAACACCTTTCACTATAATAGATGACCCATCCTGGGAGATTATTAAAATGCTGTAGTAAAATTTTGCACTTAGGTATAGTTTACCCCCATAATACATTGGAAAACTGTCCTAGCAGAATTACAGTTCCTTGTTGATAAGAAGATCTTTTGGTAAGAAAAAATGATAATAACTTTGCAAAGCAAAAGGACTTGTGCTGCAAAAACCCTACAGAAATATTAATAGCAGAAATTCTGGTGACAGAATTTTTCTGGTGACTCAGGAGTATCAAATAAATTTTTGCCATGCAAAAATTTTTTATGTAATCAAAATTTTCTGAAGTGGAGCACAGTGCTGTATTTCTATAATGGTATTATACATCTACTCCAGTGTAAGCAAAGTTTTATTTAGTTCAAGGAAATCCTTAGCAAAAGGAGTAGCATGGCTCTTCTTTCTGACATTTAATTTATGGGAGATAGCATGGAGCCTGACAGTACAAAATGAGCTTACAGTACAGGAATGCTCAGATTCTGGATGACCTTCATTTGCAGAAACAATCATTCCCTAACTTGTGTTATTCATTATTTTCCCCTGGGTATGGAAGCTTAGTGGACAATCTCAAATGTTAACTGGATGTAACCTGCTGATTTGGAGACTTGTAGTGTTTGCTGAACATCAAGCAAACCCTCATGGGTTTCTTTAGCTATATCAAAAAATCATTTTGTATTCCTGTCCATTACAGCATCAGCAAATTGCTTAGTGGAAAATATTTTGCTAGAAACTGCTTATAACATGACCTACTGTTTCTCTTTTCCCCCATGTTTATACCCTGAATTTTAGTTTCATGGAGGGTCAGTGACTTTTTGAAGCTTGTTGTGACAGCCCCTGTGGAAGGCAGAGCCCTGGGATTCTGCCCATCTAAAAACCTGTGTGAGATCAAAAAATTATTGTTTATATAATGTTCCTGGTTTCCAAAATACTCTCCCAAGTGGTGGAACAGCATTAATAACAGGCACATCCCCTTTTCTCTGCCCTTACAAAAGGCCAGGTCATTCAGGAGGCTCAGGCTGCTCCTCTCTGCAGAGCAGCTCCTGTCTCAGTCACAGAACTGCTGCTCTGCAGGGAGGGTGGGAACTCTTCCTGCAGGGAGAAGTTTTCCTCTGGCCTGCACTCTGAAAATGTGTCACACATCCATTTAATCTCTCTGCTGCATATTCTGGGCACAGTAGCTGTGTGGTCCTAAAACTATATTTTGTTCAGGAATTAAAACAGTTTAGTATTATTGAGTAGTCTGTGATACTCAATTGAGACAAAGTTCCCAGACCCAGCTTCTGATTTACAGACACTTTCTACTTCATGTTTTTGTTTAGTTAAACATTTGGCATATTGTAAATGTGTGTTATTTACTGAGCAGCAGTTGTTGGGTCCTGGCATTGTGACATTCCCATGCAAATGTTCCTGCTTCTCCTGCCCTGTTCCTGTGCCACTCACAGCAACCACTTCTGCCACAAACTGTTGTTGGTGAACAGCTCAAAAAAGGCAGAGGGAAGAGATTGTCCTGATGACGTGCAATTAAAAGGAAAAAGTACTATTTCTACATCTCCCACAATTAGGAATTTGTGTGCTATCTACAGCAGCTGCATTGTGAGAGGACTCAGAGCATTTTGCATATATTTTCTGACAGTTTATGCATTTTCCAAGACATAAAAATCACTGAACATTGACTACTTAGCATAACAGACATTTAGCAGACTCTTTTTTCCTACAAATTTGTTTTCTGCAATGCAGTGTATTTTGGAGTTGATGTATGAAACGTTTAGGAAGACAGATTATTTCTTATGAATTTTACTGTCTCGACAATGCCAAAAAGAGATGAAAATGAGCCTTTTGTTCCACAAATAAGCTGAACACATATGACATCAATGCCATAAAGAGAATAAGTGAACTCAGAACATCATACATCTTTATTTTGTTTACTTAAGACACTAATTTAGAACTTATAAGTTAAAGAGATTTTCTTACATCTATGTTCCAGTCTAATGTTATAAGATTTTGTGTGTAGGTTGTTAGAATTCAGGGTTTTTAAATGCCTTTTTTGATTCTGTTTTCACATATTTTTAGTTAGCACAAACTGTATTATCACCCAAAGGTTCTCCTTTTTTATTTTTATTTTGTCTGTTTGTTTGTTGTTGCTTTTGGGTTTTGTTTGTATGATATCAAAGCTCTAGAAGTACTTTGATCAAATTTCCCCAGCTACTTTTGAGTTCCAAGAAGGTTAAAACATTTTCTTTCTTTAGAAGATTATTTTCCACTTTTTCCTCTGAGATGACTCCTGAATGCTTCAATTTCCATGGAATGTGTGATGCAGCTCTTGACTGGGTAAAGCTGGGAGTATTTGCAGTTGGCTCCACACATGCTGTGCATGTTGCCAGAAAAGCCAATTTGCTTCTGAGAACATCTAATGCCTTTGAAATCCAAGTTTGTTAGGGTTCCACTTTCTTTTTTCATGGGCAGACACTGAGTGCACATCTCTCCGTGCAGGTATTGTGATCAAGAGTATCTGCTAAGAACAATATGGGGAATTTCTACCATCCCCTTTGGGCCCCTGGGTTATGCAGGAGGATGGGGGGAAATCTTGGATGGGAAATAAAGGCTGGTCAGGGCCACATGAATATAGTGATTTTCTTTTATAAATTAGACCTGAGATGCACAGGGGGTGGCCCATGAGATACCAGTGTGGATGTGCACACCCAGCTGTGTGCTGGGTTTTTCTCACAGCTGGCATTCCCAGCTGTGACTGAGAATGTGATGGGAGATGGGAGTTTATGAGCAGATTCAGGTCTGCTGGAATAAATGTGTGTTGTTGGTAGATTTTCTTTTACCACGTACAGAGTTGGGATTCCTTTATTCTTGTGCAGATGCCATTGTTCAGATTGGTTGGAGTTTTTTGCCCCTGTGCTTTCAAGGATTCTCTTGAAGCTGCTACAGCATCTGCTGCAAGGAGGCTTAAGTGCTTAGGCTGCACTAAGGCCCAGATTTGCATCTCTCTCACTTTTGAGCAAGCAAGTTCCAGAAAAGTAGGTGGAATAATACATGAAAATAGCTGTAGAAAGCAGAATCAGCATTAATCAGCTGAGGTGTATTAAAAGATTATGGTTCAGTACTCCAAGGGTGGATCAGTGGCATTTGATTAAAGATAATGAATCTACTGTGAGTTGGACTGGCTGAAGTTTTGGCTCTAGGTCACACAAAAATTTGATATATAGGTATTCTGCCTGAAGAATTTACACTGCTTTGAAGCTTTATACTGTGAAGGATTTTAGGTGGTTTATCAGTAAGTATTTTTTAACCATGAATATCTGCAGTGGTATGAAAGTCCATGACTTTTCAAGTATCTAAAGTTGTTTTAATATGCTCCACATTTCAGAAAATTCATTTGACTTAATTTTTTTTTTTTGTAAAGTGTTCTTTTTTGAAAGAAGAAGAATGTGAGTGAGAGAAAACTTGTCAAGATTATGACAATCTTGACATGTCAGCTCTATTCAGGAAGTTAACAAGTCAAGGTTTCAGTAGTGGTGGTATTTGGCAGTATTGCACAATATTCTTGTCTATTCTTGCTTTTCTTGTCTGTTGTGACACTAACGTGAGAGATACTATGCAAGTCATGCTATACAAAGTTAAATAGCATCTAATAGCATAATTTGGTTAATAATTCCTTCATTCAGGAAAAAATATGGGAGAATTCTATTAATCCTCATAATCCACTGATTTAATATCAGCAGAATTTTAAATATCACCATACCAATCCCTATATATTTGTTTTAGGAAAGCATAGATTCACCAGATCATTTAAGTGTATAATTTACTATAATTAGACAATGTATTTTGTGAGTATATTTCAAAAGAGAATTTAGACTACTTTATAAGTGGCCAGTCTGGACAGTGTTGTGTTTTTTATGGTTGTCTCCAAAAATGATAGAAATCAGTATAATCACAGTGGGGCCAGTGCAAGACTTTGAAAAATTGTGGGATCTGCTTAACACTGACAGCCTTTACTAGAGGCTGTATTTATAATATTTTCATTTACAGCTTGATCTTTTAGTCTGCTAAATGTCTGTGGAAAGCATGAGCAAAAGAGAGGGGCAGAGCAGGACGGACTCCCTTCATCTTAGCCAGAAAACATCATTTGCTAAACAAGCTTTGACAGCCATAAAATCTTCTGAGATGGAGAAGGTACAGACAAATGGTGGTTTGAATTATATGTAAGGAATGATTCCTCCTTCTATCCCTAGTGTTTATCAATACATTTTCTGGAGTACTGTCTATTGAAGCCAGTATTTGCAGACCAGAAATGAAAGCGGGTACAAACGAGTGCACAGCAACAAATGAATCATGAGTATATTCAAGCTCCAGAACACCCAGTGAAGCAGAAGTGAGGATTTGACTCAGTCCAGGAGACTGAGAGGAACATGCATAGAACATGTGCTTCATGAGAGGCAGCTGGTGACAGCCGTGCTTCGCTGTGCCAGGAAGCCTCAGCAGTCTCCAGTGCTTTCAGCCAGGGTCAGCTGTGTCATGTTGTCACTAGATCAAACACAGAGCCATTGTTGTTGTGTCTTTCTGGTCTCCAGGATGGTGAAGTTTCTGGCTCCAACTTCTGGTTTAATGGCAGCAGAGGTTCCTGAGCCACTCCAACAGATTCATTCCAGAGGTGTTCTGTTTGGAAGTGAAGATTGAATATTAGCACAAAACTCAGGTTCTGCTTGCTCCTGCCTTGCTTAAATTAGGCAAAATCTACTCCAGGGGACTCTAGCAGTCTATAAAGCAGGGCACTTTATGGAGGGCCATTAATAATAGCTGCTCATATTTTATTTTAATCTTGTATGGAACCATTTTCTTGAGATAGAACTCAGGCTAGAATTTAAATCTCTTAACTGAAGAGCTACTAGCTTTCAATTTTGCAACTAAACCCTACAATGCAGTCTGTATCAGAAGGCTACTTGCAGTGAAATCTATGAAGCTGTGTTTCACAGAGAGTATCATGGACCAGTTCCTCCATTGTGCAGAGAGAACAGATTCCTGCATTCTTGCTTGCTAACTATTTCTAATTATATTCATTTCAATTAAATGAATATTAATGGTTCTAATGTATTTAATAAAGTTTGTTCTTGATTTCTTTTCCTACTTCAAATTAATTTCTCTTTTCATTTAATTAATTTAAAGAGATTTTACTTCATGTAAGTTAATTACATTTTTTCCTTTTAGAGGGAAAACAATTCAAAGGATAAGTACTATTATTTTAACAAGTATAATGAGGGCATACAGCATCCTGAAGATGAGTTTCTTTATCCTTTTCTGTAAGTGTTGTGGGCAAGCCTCACTTATTAAAAATATTTCAAATCTTCTATCAGCCAAGGTATGAGCTATTAACATGTCTGATAAATTTGCATATGCTGATCTGCTGTCCCATACACAGCTAATGCAATAATGTGTGCATTAGAGACAGACACAACTTCCTTTTTGGGCTAAGGCTTTTTCAGTTATTAAGGTAAATGTAAAAATGTTTGTAAATACCAAGATAAATATAATGACTCTGAATGTCATGGGTATAAACAGTAATACATTTCTGCCATAATATATATTTTTTCATATGTAGGACATACCTAAAAAATTTATAAATATATTTTAGCAAAAACTTACATGTGTTTAGAATCCCTCAGAGGTCAAGCTGAATTTTATAACAGTTTCAACCAGTGATACAGAAATAATAAATTCACACTAATGGAGTGCATGACAACTTATTGAAAGACACTTCTGTTTATCACAGGAATACTATGGACATATGAAACAATATATTAATACAAATTACATGAGTATATACTAAGAAAGTCTCTTGAAATCATCCTAAAAAGTTCTGCCCAAGAAAAAAAAGGCTGCTGTGAAAAACAATATTTTCCATGTGCTTCTTTTCTCCTTGCAGAATTTCCATAGTTCTAGGACAGCTGTACACTGCAGGGCTGGCCCTAAAACTGTGACAGCAAATCTCTCAAATGAGACCCCATACTCCAACCTCTGCCACACCCTCAGCAGTGCTTCCTCACCCCCATGGAGCTGGGCTGTAACTTCTTCCCTGCTCCAGATCCAACACTGGATGCAGAGGATGGAGTGGATGGAGTGGTTCATTGTGGATGAAGCTGGACAAGTGATGACATGCTGCAGCTGCTGAGGTGACACTCAGCAGACATTGTTGTGACTAAAGGAGCATCTGCTCACCTCCTTTCCACACATCTCATCCAAGATTTCCCTCAGACAAAGGGAAGGAACTCCAGAGCTCTGCACTGCACATCCCAGGAGCCCCACAGAGCTGTGTAGGTGGGACACAGAGCCCTTCTCCATCCCAGCTTGTAAGGATTTGTCTCTCCCAGTTCCAGGAGCACTCACAAGTCCCCATGCAAAGCCAGGTGACAGGGTCAGAACACCTCAGCAATTTCTGGACAGGGAGGGGGGGTTGAAATATGTGATCAAGGTAGAAGTATGCTGGATTAGTGTAGAAAAACATTGAATGATTTCAGTGCAGAACTGCAGAAGGCAGAGACCAAACATGCATATTCCACAGAGGGAATATGGGAAGACATTTGAGAACTACCACTACCTCTGTTACTTATTCTTGAGTCACCAGGGAGGGTGGTCAGGTTGTCAGTGTGACTAAAAGCTAGTCCTGGGCTTTTGCCTAAAACCTCAGGCAGCCTCCAGTGGCACAGGTGAACAGCAGAATTATGTTCAGGTTAGAGGTCTCAGGTGAGAACAGCTGATGAGAGAGAGTCAGGACCTAAATAAGAAGCTGGGCTAGCTCTGACTTCACAATATGCATATACACAGAGAAAGATTAAGATCTCATAAACTCACTTCTATGAGGAGAAGCCAGCGAACACCCTTGGTTTGCTCTGCAAATTAATGCTTTAATTGTTAACAGCATGAAGAGTCAGAGGGCTGAGAAACCTCATGAAAAGTTAAGTGCAGTTGATCCTATGAGCTTTTATCTGCTGATCTGATGTAGGAGATTTTTGGAAGAGGGGGAGGGAAGAAACAATTCCAAGAATAAATATATGGGAGAGAAAAACAAGAGCAGAGGAAATCAGTAATAAGATTTTGTGAGCAGATATGATGTGATTTAATGTGACTGCATTTCACTAAGGGATGATCAAAAAATTCATCAAATTCACTGCAAACAAAATTGTCATGAGCAGCTCCAGCAGTGACAGAGGTCACTGTATGGGTAGTACGTGATCAGTGTGGGTTTTAACACCTTGCTGTTCTTGTCTGCAGTAGATAAACAATGCTGAACTGGGCAATAGTGCTGGCCACACCTGCTTTTAGTAAAAAAACTGGTCTATAAATATTGCTCACCACTATCTTGAGGGTTTAGACTGGTCGTAATGCAGGCCTTCAAAGATTAAATAAAAAATTTTGAGTAATCCTCCATACAGGTATAACTATGGGTTTTGCAGGGGAAGAGGAGAGAATAGAGGAGAGAATGAAAAATGTAATTTCACTTCTCTGTGATTTTTATAATGTTTCCAGGCATTCCAGTGATTTATAGAAACAGAAACAGTCATCACAAATTGGCAAGGGTACAAGAAGAATAAGCCAATGAAAGATGAAATTAATAGCAGTCATAGATGCTTAAGGGATCAATGATGTATTGGTGCTATTTCTTTTTCAATGTCACATGCTGTGCTAGTGCATTAGGCCAGATGATATCTAAAGGCAATGACCTCAATGCCTGGCCAATATTTTACTGAAGGTTTTGTGCTGTAGATTTAAACAGAACTTTTCCAGCTGTAGGAGAAAGGTTCAAAGACACTTTCTGGTGCTTGGTACAGAGAAAAAGAGGCTGCTGGATTTAATCATTACTCATAATCCTCTCAAACCAGTCAAGCTCACAACAGCAGTGAGAGAAAGTGACAGAGATCTTGCCTTGGTGAAGGATAATAATTGTCACATTGTAATGCATGGCCCCTTCCCTTCCCATTCCTAATAAACCTGCACCAGCAGGGGACCACGTGCCACAACACCAGAGGAAGGTGCAACAGGTTCCAGTTAGGGTCTGTATTAATGTGTTTAATATTAACTGCTCAGGCTTGCTCTGCTCCTTAGTGACAGCTTTTCCAGACCATTTTTAGTGCAGGACACTCCACTCATCTTGTCAATCCTGATTTATTGCTTCTGTTGGGTTATTGTGCTTCTTGCCAAAGAACTGTTCCTGGCTTTGGATCTTGTTCCTGTCTAATGGGCTGCATTTGCTGTCTAACGCCAGCCCTGTTCAGTAAGCTGCTCTTGCTGGCTGATCCCACTCCCCACTTCTTTCGTTGTCAAGTCCTGTTGTTTTTATAATCAATTGCTTTCTTTTCCATTCTGTTTATGATTTGCTCTTTTCTATTTGCACTGCCTGGCCCTGGGACTCTCAGATAATTTCTTGCTGCCTGGTTTTGGTGTCCAATACACAGCTGCCCCACAATTATCCTTGCTGGGTTCTCAGTCCCTCACTAAGCAAACAGCTGCATGGCTGCCTGTTCCTGAGTTCCAGCTGTCTGATCAGCTGTTCTTGCAGAGTTATCCTTCCCATGGTGTAATCCTATTGTCAGGAGGTGTGGGATCAATTCTTCTTTGCACAGATCTTCTGGATTTGTAATTATATATTTCATATATCATCTAGTTAATCCTCTGAGACTGTTCCAAATATCTGAATATCTTCCTCTTTCTCCTTTCTTGCTTTGTTCATGTTTAATTTCAGTCTGCCTTGATCACACTCCACTTATCCAACAGATTCCTTTCTTGTGATTTCTCATCAGCTGCTCTTTAGCATCTATTTTTACTTTCACAGCTTCTGCTAGTCAAAGATTCTGATGTGGAAGTTGCTATTCCTGCAGCCCCATGTCTACCACCATCCGTTTAATCATCTCTATTGTGTGCTGCTCCTGCTATTCAATCAGCAGTGGGTTTGGGTTTTTTTTTTCCTTTTGTGCAGGCCTTCAATGATCTGATCAGTTCTGTCTGTCATATGATTGCCCCTGGTTATCATTCCTACTGGGTAATCACCACAAGGAAATCTTTTCTTGCACAGGCTTGGATACTCATCTGCTCATGCCAGTTCTGGTGACTTTCTCAAGCCCAGAGAGTGGAGTTACACAGTTCATGCTGCAGTAATGGCATTGCTGGGCTTTATAGGGTTGGTATCCTGGAGTTAAATATATAAATGGGTATTTTTAGATAAAAGTTTTACAAAGAGATGAATTTCCCCATGCAATGAAATGAAAAGTTTCTGTCCTCTCCCTTCTCTTTGCCATATTGTTCCCTTTCACATATTCCTCTGTTTATCTGATAAATAAGTCATAACTCTTCATCAGTCAAGAACATCTCCATCAAGGCTATGTTCTTCTTTCAATTCATTTTTCCTTCTCATTACTTATCCAGCCATCACAGCTCAGCTGATCCCTGGTTCACTGCTGTATTATGGTATAAAATAAGAGAACAAAATTCAGCTGATGTAAATTATTGTAGTTCACTGACTTCAGTGGACCCCAATAATTAAGACAGTCAGCTCAAAGTCTCTGGAGGAGAAGACACATGTTGTGGCTAAAGAGTATTGTCTCCTGTTGCTGGCTGAGAAAAGTAGATTGATTATCTTTGCTTTCCAGTGGAATATCAGGAATTAGTCAAGAAGAACAAAAGCACATAATAGTTTCACTAAGAGCTTTAAAAGATATCAGAAAGGAAGCTGCCTATTTCACAATGCTGCAGAAATCTGTGGAGTTCTGTATAGGAGCAGCCTGTCTTTCCTTCCTTAAGGATTTTTTTTTCCCTCAAACAGATCTCAGGGGAAATGGCCAAGGTGACGTTTGGTGCTTTAGCTCTCAAGGTGTGACTGCCTGAGTTACAATGCTGATTTATTCTTGGAATATTTTAATCAGCTGCCAAATTTGACCTTAGCTTGTGGCACATAAAACCATTTTGCCATAACCTCTCTGATATTGGGGCTCCTTAGGGTTGAAGAAGTCAGAACACTCCCGAATTTGGACAAGTATTTAAAGTTATCCATGTAGGAACAAAATGTCTGATTTTTTTCTTGACAGTTGTTATACTTCAGGGAAGGAAACTAGAATTAAGAAACCTACATCTGTTAAAATTAATTCTTCTGTTGAAGAACTTGGAGGGATGCAAAATTTAGAGTTAGCAAGTTTTGTAGCAGAAGGGTGGATGAGACAGCTGCCTGAAGTACCTTCCACTCTCATCTTTTATGATTGTATTCACACTGAGCAAACTGTGATATGTGAAGTTTTATAGAAAGTTATCCACTTTTCAGGTAGCCTCCCACATGCTGTATATTTTTCCATAACTTTCAGATCCATAAATTCTGAAAGATTGGAAGAATGTAGAAATTGGTAGAAAGTAAGTTATGCCATACAGTTCAGAATTTGGAGAAATATTTGAACTTAGGTGTTTGGGTTGGGGATTTCTTTTTCCCCCAAATGCATGTATAGTTAGAATTAAAACTTTATTTTAGAATTTAGATAAACATAATTTGAGCGTCTGCATGTGTATAACACTGTGGGGGTTTTTTAAAGAGAAAAAAATGAACTTGTAAATATAAAATAGGATCTTGTGCTATCAGTAGCTTTTCATATAAAAGCAGTAGGTAAACTTAATTTTTCTGGTATTCTTATAGTCCTTCATTGATCAAATAGTGTTACCCCATGCTTGTCATATCATTTGATAGCACTGGCTTTGGCTATGACAACTACAGTAAATATTACATCCATGTACACAGATAGGCTTCAAATCTATGTCTGATTCCAAAGCAGCAAACTGCCCAAAATCTCCACCTCTGCACCCATTTCTCTGGGCTGTCTCAGTACTTTATAGGCACTTCTTGGGTACTCTGGGTCATTTTATCAGCTCAGCTCTATTTAACACAATGTCTTAAACCTGTGTTTAGATGATGTGACATTGGGTTTTTAAGAATTCATGTAAAGTGTAAGTCGAGTATTGATTTTCAAGTTTAATACATTGCAAAGGCCTAAAAAGTGTTTTTCTTTTGCTTATGCTCTCCCTGATTCTAGGGCAAAATCCCAAAGAACAAACTGACAACGTGGAACTCCTTCCTGCACAGTTTGCAGGTCCAGAAATTATCTTTTCACTTTACACCCTTGATTATACAGTTGTGATTTTTATATCTCTTTTGACAAAGATATAGATAGATAGATAGACAGACAGATTAAATATAATGGAATTTAATCCAGCTACAAATGACTGTTCATCCAGAATTTGGTAAAACAACGCAGGTGTTAAAGTTTGACAAAGATTTCGAAGCACTATTCTCAATTATTACAGATACAGTATTCTGAACAAATCCACCTTTTTTCCTTTTATTTTCTTTTTTTTCTTTTTTTTTTTTATCTTTTCTTTTTCTTCTCTCCTTACCTGGATCTATTCATTTTCTATTAGATTAAAGAGCAGTGAAAGTAAAGTAGCAGAGAGATAACATTCAAGCCTTGCTTGATAAGCCTGATCTGAAACTCTAAGCTGATCTTTAGAACTGTGGATTTTTCCCTGGACTTCACTGAAATCTTTGAAAGATTGATGGACACCAAAGAGCTGGCAGTATCTTTTCTAACAATCCTTAGATACTAATTAAGCAGAGAAGAGGAGCATTTTTTATCTGTTTTTAAGAGTATTTTGAAGAAAGTATTTATTACAGAAGCTGTTCACTAGTATAAAGATGAATAAGACACTATTTATATTTAATAATCAATTTGCAATTCAATAAAAGCAATGAGCCAAATAGTGATTTCATTTATTCTGTATGAATAGGAGTAGATACAGTTAAGACAATATAATAATAATAAAAAAAGTTCTTCCTTTTGCATTTTAAAGGAAACATTTGTTTAAATTTGTAAAGCAGTTTCTGCTAGGGTTAATATGTCTATGTTAGACCTAAATCTCTGCTTAATGCCCACAAAAGTCACAGTGGAAAGTAATGGTGAGTATTTATAGAGCTCATTAACAATTACAAATACTTAGTAGGGTAAGAAGGTGAAAAGAAGTCCACAGGTTTCTTTTAAGACTCTTCATGCTAAGTTCCTTATTAACAACAGGGGGAAAAAGAAATAACAAACTTATGTTTTCTTCTTTCTCTCTCTTTTTCAGCTAATTCAAAGTGAAGCCTTAATTAACAGCTGGAGTAGAATCTTTAGTTACTGGATTAATTACAGAAGACTTGCTGTGAGTTTTAAATTCTCTTGGGGTATTTTTAAATCTGGTGGGCAGTAAAGCTGCCATCTGTTTTGTGAGCTGATGGTTAGTTCCTACTGAAATCATTAAAATTTTGAAAACTACACTGCCTGATATCAAGGTTCATAAATAAGTGGTGTTTTTTAAAAAGCAAAATCTGTTTGTATTCTACTGTTCATATCTGAAACAACATTCAGTGTACCTCCCCCAAATGCCATGGGTAAACAGCTGCTCTGGGAAAGCAAAATGCACAACCTGTTTATCCAGATCACATAGAATTTCCAGATAGTTAAATGAAAGTTCCAGATGTAGGTCTTAATGTTACAGAAACTTTCCAGCAAATAAAAATCTTTAAATAACACTGTTTTAAAACAGTCATCAATTTTCATGCTGGATGCTGGAAAAATAATTGATCAGAACTGGCTGCTGCTGTTAACTTGGCTTTCTCTTTAGCCTGAGAGGCTCATCTGCATTCAGCTCTGTATATAAATAAAACCTGATTTTGTAGGGAATACTGTTGAGCACATATTCAACACAACTGCCCTACGGGGAAAAAATACCCAAAAGCAGATTAATTGTAAATGACTCAGTCCTCTCTTATTCTGAAATAGATGTCTTTTCATTTGTTGTTAAAACACTCTTGGATGAGGTAGTTTTCCATCTGTATTGCTGGCAGGAATCTGACAGACTTGCAGAGATCCGAATCATTTCCAGGCAGATTTGCATGCAGCATTTAATTTAGGATTTTCAATCAACAGAATTGTCAAGATCTGGCTGATGGTCCCTTTAAGTACAATTAATTCAAACTTTGTGCCTGTCAGTTTGGAATTCTTTATCTTTCATTTCATGTACTTTTTAATGATTTCAATATTCTCCTATTTTCTTCATCTTAGGACTCATGCCTCAGCTGCTGGCTGTGTCAAACATTTTGGCATATATCAGCTTAGATAATTGTATACTAATTACCTACTATACCAGGAAGGTATTGTTTCTTCCTCCAAATTATTTTTTTAAAATGGTTCAAGAATAAATTACCTTGTTTTTTTTAAGGAACAAAATCTTGTGAGGCTCTCCTAAAGCTGAAAAGTGTTATATTTCACAGTTGAGTCATTGCTATTGCCTACTGTATTGGTGTCTGACAGTCAGTCAGAAAAAGAAATTTATATTTTACCATCAAGAAACAGAAAAAGCAAAAGGGCAAAAGATTATTCTGTAGCCCTGAGCAGACATGATCCTTTTTTATGTTAATGAGAAATTGTGAGAAAAACTGCCTGACATCCTATGGACTGAGCAGATCCAGAGAACTGATTGAAGCAGTAAAGGCATGCAGGAATTACAGGAGTTTAATATTTTCCAGCCTGGTTCAGTATTTTGTGAGATAACAGAAAAAGATCTTAAGGAGACAACATAAGGTAAGAAAAATAGTAAGAGACACTGAGAAAAGCACAATATTTAATTCTCTAATCACACTGATTTTAATATATCTGTTGCTTAAAATATGAAGTGTTTATTTGCATCACACTTGAAAAAGTATGCCTTATGTACTGTTAAAGTAAGGGAAGAAAATGAATCATGAACTGCTCAGTACTGCAGCAGTTACTAAATAGCTGCCTTAGATCCTCAGCCCAATATGTTGTTTTCAGATTCCACTTGCAGGAAGAGCTCAGAATGCAATGTCTCTTTTCTGGTGGATTGTATTTGAGTGGCACTGCTGCAGTGTGAACAGATTTTGCCACCCTCACAGGAGAGAGGGCTCTGGAGCTGTGTTACAGCAGCTGCTGGGTGCAGTGCCCACTGACATGAAGGAGAGCTGCTCTGAAAACACTCTCACTGCACAAAAAGAGAAATGGAAGGGATTTTTTCCCTTTTTAAAAAATTCTCTCACTGCTTCAAGATTAATTTTGGATCTGACCTTCAAAAGCTTAGATGTCAAAAGCAAGTGTATTTTAGATTGCATTTGTGCAGAGTAGGGAACCTTTCCACTCAGGAGAGCCTTGCAATTTCCCTGATATCAAATCCCTGAAGGTATTGATTACCACTCATCCTTCTCATCTTTGGAGTAAAAATCAACCTTATTTTTTTTCTAAGGCAATTTCATTTAATATGTGGATATGTGCCAGTAATATCAGCAGCTTGTTAGTGCATTTTTGTGAGAATACACTGTTGACTGTTAGGTAAATACAGACCAACTAAACACTTTTTTTTTTTTTTTTTAATTTGTAAGGTAAAAGTTGTAGAAGTTAATACCTGTGCAACAAGAGTTAAGATACCCATTTAACACTCTTCAGTTTAAATATAGTACAAGAACATCTTCTATATTAGTTTGTAATTGTTACTTATGGAACTATTATTAGAGGAAACTTCTCAGGAAAGTATATTCTCTAACTAAACTCTTATGCCTACTGTTTCTGTCCTGAAGCCATGGAGTGTGCATCTGCATCCACAGCCTGGATCTGCTGTCTGTGTGCCTTATAAAACACTGGATGTGCTTTAAGCACTGGTTACCATTGCGTGCACTGCTCCCCCATTTTAGGTTCCCATAACGCTTCTTCAAACTCTGACCTCAGAGAATCTTAAAAATATTGCTGATCTTCACTGAAATCATAAGAGGAACACTGTTACAAACACAGCTTTCTGCCTGGTTTACAAACTTAGAGGATCTGACATGTAACACTTCCCCTTACACAAAGCACCCACCTTTGCTGATGCTGACTTCCATGGTAGTACACTGATTTTACCGTTATTTGCAGAATCCAAATGCTGCTACAGTAAGTATTTGACTGTGCTTCCTCAAATCCTGCTGAAGTGTTGATAACCCTCTGAGTGTCTCAGTCTAGAGAAGAGTTCAGCTGAGGAAGGCACACCTTTGGCACAGCAGCTCATGCCACTGCTGTCACCCTCCCAGGTGGGAAGTCACCTTCTCCACGAGGCCAGGGACTGCAGGTACATCCTCCAGGAGCTTTCACTGTGCTAGAGTCAGTTCTCCAAACATCAGTGAACTTGGAGATCCAGGCAATTATTTAAGACTCCTGTTTTCAAGTTGCTTTATTGCCTTTTTCTTTTTCTTTTTTCTTTTCTTTCTGTCTTTTATGCTGTGCATTCAGTGATTGCCAATCATTTGCACCCCTGAAGTGTGAATCACTGACAGGTTGAACAGAGTATGAAGGGAAGAACTTGGAAGATGTCTTGACTCCCCAGTATTGTAGTGGAGATGACTGCCAAATACTAGTTCTGTCCTGATGTTTGAAAGTTCTTTAATCCCCAAATGGCAGGCTGAAGAATGTTAGATAACCTCTTCCTGTGAAAACTTTTATTTGCAATCAGTAAATACCTATGAGACAATTTCTCTGTCACCTTATTAAACTTCTGCAACTGATTCCACTTATTTAAAAAATTATAAGTGTTTCTTCTTTCCCTGATGTCTTCTCCCAGCCCATTTGTTGCACTCTTGATTTATTGATCTTTGCTTTTTAATAAAACCTTTCAGGTTTAATGGTCAGCAACATTACTAAAATTCCCTCAAATTTAACCTTTAGAATTATTACTGCACTCTGCCAAAGTATCCTTAGATTAGATAATATCACCGTGAGCTTTCTTTTGAGAGTCTGATAGTGTTGGAAGGGAGGCATTTCATGGGATTAAATAGAAAATCAATAGGATAAACAACCCTTTTGCTAGCATGTTTATTTTTATTTCCTGATTGTATCTCTCTTCCTGAGAATTGCCTGTAGCAGAAAATAGGAAGCTCAAAGATTAGTGTTGCAGCTGTGCTCTACAGGTTTTGCTGGGGCAAATTATAAAATAGTGTGGAAATCACCATCCCATTCCTAGACTCTCAAAGTAACCTCCATGTTTGGTGCATGCAGTTAAATATATGTAATTAAATGGTATAAAGTCTAGTCATGAAAATAAATACATAAATAGCATCATTTTTTAAATAATTAGACTGAAATTAGTCTGGTTTTAGGTTTTGAATACAATCCCTTCTAGATAAATCTGAGCTTCTGGATTATTCATAGTTGGTTGTTTTGATAGGTGGATGATTTCCTTTCACTACAAGTTTGAGTGGGGGGAATTTTCTCTGAGGCTTTTGGGAGTCACCTTGAGTAGGGAGTAAGCAGTAAATCCTTCATTCTCTTTTCCAGTAGAGATACAAGAGCAAATAGTGTGACATTTCTTTAAACCCAGGTTTCTATCAAGTGGGTTTTCTTGGCAACAGAAATTTAATCCTCCCTTATCAGTATCTCTAAATCCCTAATTATTTTCCTAAAATCTTATTCCAGAACTGTGGGCCTGATTTGTCCTCCAAGGGAACTATTCAGGAATTTCATAACAACTGCAGAACAGGTACAGAATAATAATGGCAATGTCAGCTCCTGCACACAGGCCAGGCTGTATGGGCTTTTAAAGGCATATTGAAGTATCTATTTGGATTGGAGAAAACTTGTTAGGATGTGACTGCATTTCAGATGAGAGTTTCTTTTCATGTTTCCTGCAACTTTTGTTGACGCTCATAAAGATTAAGGTCTGAAGTTTTAAACTTCTTTGTTGTTCTCGTATTTGGTCCATAAGTCAGAATAAACCTATGTGAAAATATCAGTAACTGTCATAAATTATAATAAATGATAATGTTCAAGTAAAGACTTGTTGTAAGGGTTTTTCTCTAATGGTACGTTCAAAAGATGAAAAAAATAAATATGTGAAATGAGGGGCTGTTGAGGACAGTGGTTTACATAGCAAAAGGTGCTAAGTCTGAGCTATGCACATACCCCAGCAATATGCAACTGATCCGATATTTGTGTTTGTTCCTTGGTGTAGATGAGTCTTTTTCATGCTGCTGAGACTGATGGTATTGTAAGAACAGCTCTACAGACCCCATCTGTGGAACTGCATTTTATCCACCAATATTATGTGTGTCTCAAAGGACAGAAGATTGGAAGTCCAGTGGAAAGTATTTTGAAGACCAAAACCTGAGAATTAATGGAGCAGAAACGTGAATCTCGAATATTAAGCCNCTCAGGAGAACCTTCTGGAAAGGAAGGCTGGGTCCGGGGTGACAGACAGGAGGGGAGGAGGGGGAAGGTTCACATAACTGGTTGATTGACAAAAAACAGCAGATAGGGATAGTGGGGTACATAGAACAAACCATTTACATTAAACAATTATAACTTTGACAGCGACCCACTGCCACATATAAATACTGTTTTTACTTAGGGGGTGTGTGGAGACCAAAGACAGCAGAGTGACTTAAAATTTCAGTGTTGAGAAGTCAGAAAGAATTTGGAACCAAAGACTGACCAGGAATAAATTGGCCAGGTGTGCATTTCCTCTCTGCAGCTCTCAAAGGTACAAAACTTGTAATGCACTTGACAGTTGCTGCAGTAGCTGCTGAGGCTTCCTGTGAGTTATAGACCCATAGTGCTCTGTTTTAAATCAAAGTTTTTCTTAGAGGCCTTCTCAAGGCTCCTTATGAATGGAAAGAGGGGGTTGGAGTGTTGTCTTGGGACTTTATTGTTTTATTGTTTGACTTTTTTCCTGCCATATGCAGAATATTTTTTTTCCTCTGTCTTTCAAGCCATGCCTGAGTTCCTTCCTTGCTTACAAGTGTTCAGTGCTGGAGAAGCCAAATAATTCCAAATAAATAATTTAGTAGGCAATACTTGGCTTACTTTATTTGCCCAGTGTATAAAAAGCTCTCATACTGTTTATATTTCCTCAATGAAAAATTCTGCAAGACCTGGACTGAGCCAGTAGGTTACTCACAAATTCAGCATATTTGTTGTGTGTGTTGCTTTACACTCAAGCTGTTGTAATGGGTCACCCGAGTCACATTGTTCCACTTTTATAGTTTCAGTTCCATGATTGGATGCCATAAACAGTATATGTTGCTTTTCCAAAAATGAGTTTTGTTTGGGGACTCATTCTATTATCCACTCAGTGAAATCAGCTACTCCAAATGCACCAGTGGGGGGCTGTGCCTGTGCCAGGGACTCCATCAGGGAGCCACGACTGATTAGTTCAGGAATGCACAAATATCTAATCAGCCTTCAGCCTGCTCTGGGTCTGATGATTCAGCTGAAGCACCCTGGGGACCTGGCAGGAAGGAACAACTTGCAACTGCTCAGATCCCCAAGTGTCATCACAGCAAAGTGTCACCCAGGATGTCCCCAGCAGTGCCACTGCCAGGATCACACTGGCCCCAGGGAGCAGTGGGATGGGGGAGCACTTCCCATGGCTGCTCTTGGAATTTGGCTGTTCTTCATAAAAGGAAACAATGCCTTGCTTTGGTTTACATTTTGTTCCAAATTTTGAGAAGAAGGTTTTGGTGTCCTTTGCAAATGTCCTGTGGGTCAGAAGGAACCCTGAGCATTATAGAATACATTTGGGAATGTATTTCGGAATGTTATAGAATAGAATATTCTATTATAGAATTACAGAATGCATTTGGGACATGTTAGTATGGTTCATTCAATTAAGTAAGCTAAAAAAGTGTTCTGTCTACAAGAGGAGATAATGTATTTGTTTAAAATCTATTTCTTATTCTTCATGTCAAATTTTGTCATCTTTCTAAAAACTGAACTCTTCCATACCCTCTTACATTTATCACTCGGGCTGAAATGACAGGAGGCAACTGCTCTTGGAATTTGTTGAGACATGGACCAAAAAATTATTTATTTCCAAAGATAAAAATGTTGAATTTTATTTTATGTAGTAACTTGTGTAATTAGAATTCAAACCTATTACTAATGCTTAATAAAAATGAATGCTAAAATCCAAACATGCAAGAGGCCTATTAAAAAAAAAAAAAAAAGAGAGCTTTTCTAAATATTTCTTTTAAATGAATACATTGCCAAAACATATATAATAGTGCAATAGCTTAGATATCTAGCTTTTTATTCTGGGAAGTTTCTCTGAATCTTTGCCTTAGCTAGAGAAGGCTGTGCTGCAGTGTTCCTCACTGCCAGGGTCCAGACTGTGCAGAGATGCTCAGGCAGAGCAGTTGGGATCAGCATTATTCCTGTATTCATTCAGTGCAGCAACTATGAGGAGTTGTATTTTTAGTATCTTTTCTGAAATATTTATTTGCTGTAATGTTTCCCCAGACTCTAAAGCAATTCCAGGGATAACTTCAATTCTTTAGTTTGAGGGTTTTTTTCCTTCCATGATGGCCTTGTGACCTTCATGCACTCAGTATTCTTCCTCATAAATGATGTAAGTGCAATCCTATATTTACAGTAGGTTTAGGCAGGTACAGATGACTGGACATGTGTGATAGCAAGTATCTGATATAGATAAACCTAAATAAATTCTCCATGTTAAAATTCTTCAGGGTAAGAACACATACTATTTTTTTGCCTTCTGCAAGAACAGGGAGTAAAAAAAGTTCAGAAAACAGAACATGGGACGTTTGCAAAAGTTTCAAAAACAATGGCCCAGGCATTAATGGAACACATTTTCTATTTTCACTAAAAATCAACTCAAGTTACAGAAGTGAAGTTTATATTCTGAACTCCATCCTCTTCAGTTTAGTATTCATACTAATTAACACTTACAGATCTATAGGTTAGGAAAGTACGCTCTATACTTTCCCTTGCATCAGTGAAACATAAAAATCTTTTCCAGACTCTGGTCTTAGATGGGCTTTTCCTCCTGGGGAGTGGATTGTCTCTAGTGATGACAGAGGGAATCTGGAATTAGCATGCTTCCTAGCATGCTAATTTTAGTCCTGCATCAAATTTGCTTCCCAAACTGGGTGAACAGAGAACAGCTCATGTCAAACTCACAGATCTGGTTTCTATCTCACACCTTTAGTGAACAGGATGCTGCTCAGCACATGAGCCAGCACAGCTGTTCTGCTTTGGGAGCTGAAGCTGTAATCTCACTTGGGACTACAGGAGGACCTCTAGCATGATGCCATTCTGCTCTCATTTGGGTTTTTGGTTCTCTGTTTGCACATCATTTCAAACTGGGCTGCCCAAGAGCAGCAGGCTGCTCACCACTGACTGCTGGTCATCCACCTGAGAGTGTTCCACATGGGGAAGAGAGATCTGCTTCTATATTGAATTGTTATTCAAGAATATTTACACATTTTCAGTGCTATCCTCCTTTATTCTGGCTCCTGTTGGAACTCATTGAAATGAATAAATAACAGAGGAACTGAGCAAAAGTCATTAAATGCTTGAAAGTATGAATTTGACAGTGCTGTGTCCTTTGGAAGGGTCTGATTTGATTAGAACATCAAAGTTGTTATGCATAAAAGGCATTTTGAAATTGCTTTTTATGAGATTTAATTTGTTAAATACACAATATATGGGAAGCTGGGTCCTTCAGGAATGAGAGAATGTTCTTGGTTCCTAAGGTTTTTACTTCAGAAAGCTCCGACACAGATTGGCTTGTTTGGGCATTTAGAGGCAGGAAAAGGATGTGGGCAAATTAATGGGTGTCACCCTGCTTTTTCATGTCTTAAACTTGCATTCTGATATTTTAGACTAGCCTTCTGATGTTTTAGAATTCTGAGCTGAGTTCCCATACTTTTTCATGTAAATAAGAAAATGTTTGCATTATTTTGCTATGAGAGAAGCATTTGAGTGACGGAAATGTTCACCAATCCAAAGCATGAGGTGACATGCTTTTGGCCAATAATTGGCCACTTATTTACAGTGTATATAAATGGAGTCAGAAATCTGAATAAAGAGAATTCTTGCATGCTGACCCGGGACTGTCTGCCTTGCCCTTTCCAACCTCCAGCCACGAATGCTGCACCAATAGTGCGACAAATGGGAATGGTACCAGCAGACTGGAAAAGCTGTAAAATATGAACAATGCAATGAGATTGGTCTGTTCTTTATCTGGGATTAAAACCAGGGTATATCTACATCTGGGAGAAATCCTGCTCCGTTTGGAACAGTAGCGGTCAGAAGCCCAGTGCAGGCATGGGCCAGGGTTAGGGTTAAGGTTAGGGTTAGGGCCTTAGACACGAATGGTGGCCCTTTCCCATGGAAAATTAATCTCACCCCCCCAGATTCCTGATGTCAGTTTGTAGGAGGTGTTTGGCACTCCAAGGCCAGCCAGGATTCAAACTTGTGGCAGCTTGCATCTGGGAGAAATCCTGCTCCATTTGGAATGGTAGCGGACAGAAGCCAAATGGCAGGCACAGGCTGGGGTTAGGGTTATTGTCTTAGACATGAACAGTGTCACTTTTCCATTGGAAAATAATCTCACTCCCCCAGGTGCCTGATGTCAGTTTTCAGGAGGCGTTTGGCACTCTAAGGCCAGCCAGGCTTCCAGCTTGTGGCAGCTTGTATCTGGGAGAAACCCTGCTCTGTTCAGTTTGGTAGCGGGCAGAAGCCCAGTGCCAGACACAGGGCTGGTCCTGGGCATGAATGGTGGCCCTTTTCCATGGCAGACTAAACTCAGCCCCCCAGGGTCCCAATGTCAGTTTGTAGGAGGCCTTTGGCACTCCAAGGACAGCCAGGCTTCCACCTTGTGGCAGCTTGAATCTGGGAGAAATCCTGCTCCGTTCGGAATGGTACAAGACTCCTTTTCAAGAGTAAATTAAATGCAAAGGAAGATATACTTAGCACACATTTCTTTTATTTTTTTAAACTGAAACCCAAATACAATGCCACTATGATGCATTTCAAAGTCTTGCAGAAATACAGTTTTGAGTGCTTTTCCCCTCTGAAAGTGCAGGAACACTTTATCAGCACTTTCTGGCCATGCATAAAACATTGGCTTGGAAACACAATGGGATACACCCCTATTGTAGTCAATCCTTGTACCACAAAGGATTAAAAATCAAACAAACCAAGCAACAAAAGACACTACTTTTTTGTTGCCAGAATTCAATTCTGTAAAGGAAACCTTGATCTATCTGACTGGATTCAGTCTGGGCTGGGAAAAGTAGAATGGTGCAGACCTTACCTGCCCTAAACATGCTCTTGTAGTTCTGGAAAGCTGGTTTATTCACTATAAATGTACCAAAAACTTCAAGTCGAGTAGTAAATATATGAGGTATAGAAAGAGAAAAGCTGCGCTAGTTGGAAGTGATCCTCTGAATTACAGACGATGATTATCACTTTACAAATTCATTAAACATTTACTGGAAAACAGAAAATAATCTTATGCAGATCCATCTTCTTTTCATTTTCCCATATGTTTTATTCCTATGTGTGCTGGCTGAATTTTTAACTCTGTACTTTTCCTAGTTAAGTAGCTAAAAAGGATATAATTTGACAATCTTCTGAGATGTATTATATTTTTTTAATATCCTGTTAATCACTGGATGTCAATATGAAAACTCTGGGAATTATAGTTTACAAACAGCTGCGGATAAGACCAGAGTAGCATTACTGAAAATTAATATGACTAAATTCCAAAATCTCAAACCTTTCCCAACCTACTCTTCCACACTGACTTAAATGAAAGAAAAGAATCCCTTGAATATTTACAGACATCTTAAAAAAAAAAACAAACAAAAAACAACCAGCAAACAAATATCCTTAACCCTGGCAGTAATACATGTTTGCAAAAAGTTTCTGAAGTTGAATTATCTTTATGAACTTTACTGGGGAAACTAACAAATATGAAAAATATTTCTATGCTTTTCAAAAAATACTTTGTGTTAGTGCATTATACAGAGTTGCTTGTGTTGATTTTTTGGAATGGCCAAATAATTCCTCCAAGAGAAATCTGATTCAAGGCTAAGGCTGGAAGTCAGGCAGAGTTGAATCCAGGCAGTCCATTAATAGATTCCATTAATAATTTTTAGATTACTCGAATTTAGGATTTGATATTGGGATTTGAAATAATGCTAACCTGAAATATTTGGTTTTCTGCCATGTGTTTCTATAATCATGACTAAGTGAGCTTTTCATAGCTGTTTGGATGACATTCAAAGAGTTTTTTTGATTTAAAAAGTCCCACAGAACTGTAGAGCTCAAGAAATGGAGCACAACTAAATATTCTGCATTCTTGGATGAGTAGAATTATAGAATTGCAAAGTGTTCATTGGTTCATGTTATGCCTTCTCCACAAGGATACAGAGTGCCAAAACAGAAAGATGTCCCAATTTTTTTGCCTTCTTGCATAATAAATACTTCATTCTTTATAGTCTGACCTCTAAAATATAATTTATCTTTAAATAAAACCTACATTTAATATTTTATTGCTTGGTCAAAAATACTTTCTTGTTACATGTTTTGTTCTTTTACTGCTGCAAGGGTTTAAAATGATATTTTTAATCTTTGGGGACAGGAATTACTCAGAACTTTTTTTGTTACTGCATTTCCTTGCACTTGGAAAAATGTGTTGAGACTTCAGAAATGCGTGTCCTGTGGGATTGAAGTTACTAAAGAGCAGCAAGTCACTTAATAGAAAATGTCTGCTAGTCCCTGAGGATCTTTGCCTATTACCTACCTCTAAATGAATGACTAACATAATGGATTAGGCTGTTCACCCTTGATACATGACTGGAAGGCTTTATGAACTAGGAAGAAGGTATTTTGATTTCACTTGTGTCCTTCCCTATCACTGCTGCTGAATTTTCAAATGCTTTTGGTACTCATCAGAATCCAGATGGAGAATTCTCTGAATTGTGAGAAGCTAACAGTGTTGTTCTGATTTTCTTTTTGCTTAACCTCCATGTGTCCCCTGCATAATTCTGCCTTTTCCCAGCATCAAATCTGTGACAAGATCAAAAATGGATCTAGTCAGATAGCAAAGGTGTTATCAGCTAAAATGTTCAACTGGAATTTTAACAAGGAAATTCAAAGGAAGAATTCTAAACATGTATATGCATAAATGAAGGTAAATGTTTTGGGTTGTCTAAAGGTTTATACCATATGACTGAATTCATTGATCTTTGTGAGGCTCCTCTATACTGACTTTGAAAAACTCACCATACAAACATTGTCTATGGAGAATATCTTTCAAGGATATATTTGAATGTATCCAACTTTTTTTTTTTTCCCATGTTCCATTTAAAGCTGTAAAGTACAATTCAAATCAATTTTGACTTAATTATTATGATCTGAAATGCTTCATTATGATTAAGTACTTTAAATTAAAGTTCTAAACCAGCAATAGATGTATTTAAAATGATATACAGATTCCAGTATTGCACTTCTGGTGAGAATTGCTTGCCACAGAAGCTGGGGATTACATCCAGTTTGGGGTGGCTGTTTGCTCTCATCTCACCTCTGTTATCTCTGGTGCAGGTTAGAGAAACCTCTTGTCTCACTTGTAACATTTTGTAATGTGTTCTCTGTAGTAATTTCTGGTCACATTCCTGAAACCTTTTCCAAAACAACTTACACACCGAGCCAAGGCTGGTAGCAGCGTTATGGTCAATTCTGTATCAAGAGAGCTTTTTGGCCATCCAGAGAATTGTTAGCTAGCCATGTCTGATTGCATTTTTTCTGCTCCTTTTCTGAGAGGATAAACTGATTAACTCTTAATTACCCCACTTTATTTTCTACTTCTCAAACCTGTGGAAAATCCCAGGTTTGCAGTGCATCACAATCCTTTTTTTTTCTTCACTCTAATGTGGCACTGGCAGGGGTCACATATTCTGTAATGAACAAGAGTCTTCACAGACAAGAATCCACTTTGCCAGTAGCTGAGTACCAAGCACAGTGTTACTCCTCCTCTTGGATATGCAGCCTTTAAAGAGAAAACTAATTTATAAAGGTGAGAGAATTGCTCAATATAACCCCACATGTTTGCTTTCATAAGAAAATAAATGCCAGTAGAAATTTTGGTAATGAACAGTTTCTATGAGAATTGCCTACCTCTTAATTAATTGGTCTACAAGCTGTGGGATAATCCACCTTAACAGGTGTAGCACATGCTGTGGGACTGTCCCTCACAGCCTAAACAACGTCTGAGGGGAAATGAATCAGAGATTGTCTGAAAAGTCTATTCTAGTCACTAAACAAACACTCTGCAATTAGAGGTTCATGTGTTGACTTTCAAAAGACACCAGACAGGTAGAGTGACATTCAGACTGTTCAGTGGAAAGAAATGCAGATGTCATCTTTAGAAGCAAGAAAAATCGTAGTCTTTTTTCTGCAAAGGAACTTTACTGTTCCTAACTAAGCTGTTACTGCTCAAAAAAGATAAGTAAACAGTGAAGTCAGTAAATTGAAGGCAGTGTAAGTTGTGCTTCACAAAGAGGGAACAAAGAGAAGATCAAAAGGCACAGGGCTCTGCAAGATTAGAACAATTGAAATTGTTCTCTTTCTTCTCACAGCTTCACACAGCACTGAGCAGGATCTGGGCAGCACCTCCTGGGGAGAGTGGCTCTTTTGAGACAGTGCATTCATCATCAAATACTGGGGGTTGTTCTTTAAAATGACTGTACAAAACTAACAGAAACCTTGAATGGACACATGCATTCGTTCTGACAGCACTGCTGGTAATTACAAGATATTAGTTTAAAACAGAGGGGCAGCACTAAAATAATACAGCATTTGTTTTCATTGGAAATTGTTTGTTTTTTTCTTTTAAGTCTTCCTTAAAACTACCTTTTGTATTCAAGAAAAATGGGATTTGAGAAAAACACGAGCCTTCTAGTCCTTTTAGACAGTTATTTTAAGATATTTTAGATCTAATTGTTGATTTACCATCACTCATTTTATTGCAAACTGACAGATATTATTGTAGTTCAATGTCCAGTGTACCAGAATCCATGAAATTTAATCTCCTTGCAAGCAGAGCATCTCTTTATGACTTCTAAACTCACAGCTTTATCTTCAGAAGAGAAAAGGCACATGGAGCTGTCTCACTGCAGCTTTACTAAACTGCATAACTGACTTCCATAATGGAAGTGCTGAATTAAAAAGTGTTGGCTTTTAATTCCAAATTCTTAAATATTTCAGAACGTAATTTACTGGTCAGATGCTTGAGTTTTTTGTCTTGAAAAAGCAGCATTTCCAGAGGACCAGTGCTGTTCATGAAAACCTCACCTTGTTGAGAACCTGGTATGTTTAAGTTTCATTAGGAAAAAAAAAAAGTCTCCTTGTACATATCCTAGCAGCAGATCCTGGTAAGATGCTGAGAATCCCAATTAGAATTCTTCTTCCAGTTTAAGAATATAACAGAAAACAGATAACAGGAATTCCTATTTTGCCTGTCACTGTCCCTCATTTCAGTCTGTTTTCCATGAATGCATAAAAGAAATGTCAGTAGTTGAGCTTGTCATGCTAGAGAACTGGAACTATCAGCTAATAAAACCTTATGACTTGCACGAGTGTGGCACACCTCCAGTACAAAGTCCAAAAGTGCAATTTCACCCAAATTTGCAGAGCTATATAGGGGCCCAATACAGACCAATAAAGAGCAGCACTCTTTATATCACCATATTATTTTAAATACTAGACTATAATCAAATATTGTGATGCGATGATCAATAGGAATCATAGTTGATTAACATGTCTGAAAATCACATACTTTTATTTGCATGCTTAAATATTATTATATCAATGTCTTTTGTTACATTGAAAGAATTTAACCTGAATTTACAGACAGGCCTTCACTGTAATTCTCAGATGTGCTTATGTAGCATTTATCTGTGTCTTAATTGACTAATATTTATAACAATATGAATGTATCTTTATTATGTAACTTCAGGAATCTTAGCAAATCTCTAGGAGAAAATCTCTGCGCTTTCTTGCAAAAAAGAAAGGGAAGATCCAGCTTGATTGCTTGTATTGCCTCTTCCCTGTAGTTCATCTTCCTAATCTGCACATCTTCAAATGCAAATTATTTTTGTTATTTAACATATAACAGGTTTCTATGCTAACAAAAAACCCACAAGGTTGGACCACGGCGCTTTGTGGAATCAGCAAATGACTATGTAGATGCAGACATAGAATTTATTAAATTCAGTATTGAAGGCAGAGAGGATTTTACTCCATACCGAGGTACTCAGCATTTCTTTAAGGGTCTGCCATTGTTCTGACTCTCTCACTGGGTAGCACAGAGCATGTTTAAGTGAAGTGGTACAAGAGAGAGCTGCAGAGTGACTTGACAAAAATAAGGAATTGTTAAGGTACTTTTGAGCCTTCTCCCATCAGACCATTACAACCACTGAAGCAGATCAAATGGTTACATAAAAGTACATAAAAGTAGAACTAATGGAGTGGTTTTATTTGTACTAGAGCAAGTCCACTATTGCATGCCCTTTGATTGCCTCTAAGTATCTGTGTAACTTTATAAGAAAAGACATTTTCTAGCCCTAAAAAAGTCAAGTGCATGTTTCTTTTTCCCACATTTTATGTCCAGGTTAATTCCTATTACCTTTTATATATACCCTGGTGTTTTGAAGCTTGATTTGTACCATAAGCCTAGTTCTGAATTTTGATATATGAAAATTCATATATGAATTGATATATGGCTTATTCATGTCTAACAGCATGCACTGAACAAAAGCTTTATTTGTTGAACTCCCCTCCCAATGCACTGTAGAAAAAGTTTGCCTACAAGTTGAGCATGTGGATATCAGTACAGGTGACAAATACTTCGGAAAACAACATTTATCACCTGAAATATAGGAGACATTTGTTTCTGTCCTTCAGCTCCTTGGCCTGGAACGGACTGCATTGGAAATCACTCAGACAGAAGTGTTGAACTGATAGGAAGTTTGTGTGAACACAGTTACTGTACTGTGCAAATCTCTTTCAACATCCATCATTGAAAGGACAGGCATAAATTTAAATTGTGTCCAGCTGCTCTTGTGTTAAATAGTGACCAGATCATAAAGTGATTTTAGAAAGAAGGGCTGCTAATGAATATGCAGTTTTAAAAGCCACCAGCCAGTGTCAAACATATGAAGAACTACAGCTTGTTCATTTTATCACAAGAGTAACTTCCAAGATTTATATTCCTTATTTGACTCTGTTTAATTTGCACATATCCCTAGAGGAGAAGTAATTCTCAAAATAAATTGTTTCTTCTTTGTGTTTAAGTACATTAGTGATGTTTGACTAGACATCAAAGCTTGGACAGTGTGTTGTCTAAGGCTGTGAGCTTGGCAACATTTCTATCAGACTGGTATTTCAGCCTATTTAATTATTTTAAAAGGAAAAACAGAAGAAAAATTTTAGCTTTTAAAAAATAAATTTTAAAATCATTCTGAAATTTACAGAAGCCCATCAGACCTTGTTCTGTTTACTTCTGCTGACCCCTTTTGACAGAGCAAAACACCTTATGTTACAAAATATATAGAGCATTAAATAAATTTTAAGTTCCCAAGTTTACTACTCTAAAAGGAGCCAAAACCTGCACTTTTTTTTCTTTTCTAAAAAGAAATGAAAGCAGCAAATGTTTAACATAACTGAAAGTAATTATAAAGAAAAGGAACATAATTTTCTTGCTAGAAGGTAAGGAGCCCTCTCTTTGCTGTGTATTGGCAAACCTTTACCAACTCAGACAGTGCTCTGCCAATTTTTTGAATTTGAATTGAACTGAGAAGTTGGCTTGGCAATGGAATACAATGGATCATCCATTCAAGGCTCTCCCATCCACAAAGACACTCCTTAAAATGCCTAAATATGGAGAAAGCTTCCTTCACTCTTCTCCATACACTCCTCAGTAGTTTGTATCTGGGTTCACATTCAGGGCTTGTCAATCTTATTCCCTTCTCTGTCAGCTTGGCCCATGAGCTGGAAAAGGCCTTGTCTTTGAAAACCCAAACCAGTTGTTGAGCCAGCAGACTATGACCATTTCTTGTCTAAAGAAATTACATCAACTGACATACCAACTGTGAAAGCAGTAGTTATGCATTTACCAATGTGATAATCTAATTCTTCAGGCCAAAACATATATATTTTTTCTTCATATTAGCATGTGGTTTGCTTTTGCTCCAAATATGTAAAAATGAGTGATTAGGTGGAGAACTACCCAGAGATAATGGTTTCTAGACAGCAGAATATACCTTAAACAGCGTGTGAACTTCTTGAATCACAAATTTCATATGTAAGGATGTTGTTCTTTTATTTTATTCTATTTCAGCCCCAAAAAGTAGGAATATAGATTTTGAAGTTGTGTATGACAGCTCACAGATGCAGATGATTTGTAACTAATTTTAGGCTGTATTTTCCACTCAGATGAACAGACTCTAATGTTAGAATTTTCATGATACATGAAGACATAGATAGAGTTGTCTTGAGAATCAGAAGTTATTTATAAAGGTGTTGGTCTGCTTTGGATGCAGAACAGCAGAAACATTCTCTTTTCTCCATGCTGGTGCCAACACACTAGGAAACAAGATGTTTCAATACCAATGCCACCAATCTGTGTGTCATTGAACACCTGTTTTTGTATGGTCTATTTGAAGATTAATTGCCTATTTTGCAACAAAAAAAATCTTGTTGGAAAAGCCCTGTCCCTAATACTACTTTTCCAGATCATTACCCATAATGTAACCACATATACAGCACACTGATTATTGAGTAACCATATCTAAATATGGCCATTTCTGAGAAAAAGACAAGCAATTTCTATGAGTATTCTGTACTCACTGTCGTAGTTGATTGCTAAAAGTATTTAACCTTTAATTCACCCCAGTTAGAGCTGATGTACAAATTTTTAAAAAGATGCAGCAAAACACAAACTTCTTTAACAACTCCAGGACATTTTACCCAAAAAATGCCAACATCTGAGAGCAAAACCAGGCAAATGATTAATTTGAATTTTTGCATTTTGCAGCTGCAGCATATGAATGTGATATCTTGGTTGTAGTATTCTTCATTACTTGGAAAGATTTTTGGGTGCCACAAGTCTGAGAAGATGATGGGACTGACAGAGGTAAGAACTGAAGGTATGTTTGATCAGAGAAATTGGGATGATTTCAGAGCTTACAAAGAAAATGCAATGAATTTCTTGGCCTTGTCCTCTAAACATTTTCCCACATGAAAACCTTTGCAGCTTCAACCAGCTCCAAAAGCAGGAGAGGTCTGTGCATATACAAAAGTCCTAATGAGGGCAGCTTGGCAGGACACAATCTCCAGCTGAATGCTGAAAACCACACAGTTTTGCAAAGCAGGCCTGCACCAAATCAGAAAAGAGCACTTGAAGCATTTTTATTTGTGTGAACTGGAACTTTTATTTTTATTTACCTTTGTATCTAGACCAAGTACAAAAGAACCAAGCTTATATCACCAGCAATGTACTGTATTAGTGTGATCACAGTGCTAGTAATGACCAATTTTTCTTTTGTAAAACTACTTCTACAAATTGTTTGCTAAAAATGTTAAAATTTTGCCAGATCTTCTGCTCAAGATTGCATAAAATCTATGTTGTATTATCATACCAACTTAGACTAACAACACTATGTACAGTGGTACTCAGTGGTTTTCTTTATGTGATGCCACATATATTAAACTTATTTGACAAATCAGTTGTTGTTGTCTACATTGAATAAAGACATAAAAATACTGAAGCTCCTTGCTTATGCTTTTCTTCTCAGTGTTCAGGTCTAACTATTTATACAGCATTGCACATCTCCAGTAAAACACTTATCAGCAGCAAGAACCCAGTGAAATGGACTCTCACTTGAAAATATACATATTTTGGTGAAAAAAGAGGCTCAGCAGAGCCTGTTTTTACTGTGGGCTAGGCTTGCCCATAGCACCCTGAGAACAGCTAGCTAGCTCAGCTGTAGAGCATGGAACTGTTTATAATGTCAGAGTTATGAGTTGGGTCCAGCACTGGGTGCCACATAAATGATGGGGTGACCCTACGTAGGGGCTCACCCAGACACTCTTTCACTCCTTCTCAGTGTGGTGGGAGAAGAAAGGAAGGTGAAAAAGCTGTGAACGGAGACAAAGACCTGGAGATCACTTAGCAACTGCCATCCCAGGGAATTAGGCTGGATTTGGGAAAAGTGAATTCAGTTTATAATAGATTTAAATGTCAAGAAACAAAGAGAAAAGCTAAAACACTTTTCCCCATCCTTTTTCCCAGGCTCGATTTCACTCCATTCCCTGTGGCCCCAATACCTGCACAGGGACACCCAAGGTATACACAGGAATTGTCTATAAAGTTAAAAAATTTCTGTGACAACGTGGCTGGATCAGGAAGAGAGAGATCCAGGTCTCAGGTAACCCCTGGTTTCATCTATGAGTTATTCAGTCTGTCTCATTGTCATAACTTTCTGACAAAGTAAAGCACAAGTGTGGTTTTGAATTTGAGCATTATCTCTGTACCTCTGTATTGGGTTTCATGCTGTAAACTTCTTTTATCAGCATTTTAGGAATCTCACTGTGTCTAAAGACTGAAGAATCCATCACTGCTTTCACATTATAACATTAATCCAGGCTGGATACATTCTAAAATTTTTCCCTTGTTTGTCTTCCTTGCTCTAAGATGTTCAGTCATTTATATTGAATAAACTTTGCTGTGGACCACTGTGCCAAATCAGGGCTGCAGTGCTAAATGGTGAATATGAGAGGTTATCATCCTGGCTACTACATGAGATTGCAATTAAAGTCATCTTCAGGTGCTAGTTGCTTTTTCTTATCAAAAGGAAACATGACATTTAAGAGGCTGTTTTTGCTGCCATGTTCTCTCGCTGATGCTGTACTAAGTCAGAAACAAGGCAGGAAAAATTATGCCCACAGGCCTCATGTGATTTTTCTTGATCTCTAATCTTTTTCATGGATAAAAGTTCCCTAACATTCAAATCTGACAAAATAAACTAGAATTTAAACAATATTTTTAGTTTAGTTTAGAATTTGAAGTCAATCTAAAATGCTCATCCTGCCAAAAGGAAATCTTAGAATATGCTTTTCAACACCTTTAAAGCTTATTTTCCTAATTCATTTTTTTGCCTATAATGTGCTAAATTCTTTATAATGAAGGCATGATTAGTGGTTATAGAATTACAATTCACCCATTCCTTTCCTCAAAAACCCAAGGAGCTGCTGCCATTGAAAGAATGGGATCCCATCATTTTCTTATTGGATTGTGACTTTTTTTTTTAACTTTACCCATTGTAGAATGAATTTTAATTTATCTTTTTAAAGAAAACAAACAAACCCTCCTACAGCAGTTGCTAAAACTTTTTTCATGCACAAACTTTACATCAGCAACTCTTTCAGAGGTGGAAGTTGCCTTAATCTAATGAGGCACTTGCTGCACGCTTCCACTCTAAGTGACATTGAATTGCTGGGATATTGGCAAGCCTGTCCAGCAGACACTCAGCCTCTCCTCCTCTGGTTCTAGTTCACTTCACTTGTGCTGAGTCTTCTGTTTTCTCTTGTCATTTGAGAATTTCCTATTCAATGAAAACCTCCTTTTGAGACTAATTAAAAACAAACTCGATATTTTCTTTGAAGCAAACACGCTACAAGGAATTGCACTGTCTCGTTAGTAATAAAGAGATATCTTCCTTGCCAGCTGAGGATTTTGCAGCTGATCTTGGTGTAGTTATAATCTTTAAGGACTGTATATATTGAAGATTGCTTTCTTGGTACTCTCCATGCTATTTTTCTTTGCATACACCATTCCATACCCCTAATTACTGCTGTTGTGGTAAGATGATGAACAAGTGCTTGACAAGTGCTGAAATGAACCCTTTCTCATTTCTTACACTAATTTAATGTACACTAATAGAGTAACAACATACAGATTTTCATAGTCACATTCTGAGTTCTTGATGCTGGGTGGTGTAGATGCACAGTGCTTGCAGGAAGGGTGGGTGTAGGTTACTGTCTAGATGTGGTACAGAACCAGAGATTTCTTTGCCTTGGGTCCAAATGTCTCATTTTACTTTTCATTTTCGGGGGGTTGGTTTGTTCATTTGTTTCTAATCAGGAAGGCTTGTATTATTTTGTTTTACACTAACCTGTGACAAAAGAAAAGATTGCTGTGACTGATGTCACACAAGTCTATGCAGGGAGACTCTGCTCAGCTTTCTTGTATTGCAAACCAACCTGGTTTATTTCCATTATCTCTAATCCAAGAGTGCAACCCTTTGTAACAAAGAGGCCAGAGGAGAGCAAGTGTGTGTGTGTGAGGGCTTCGTGGAACAAGTCACCATAATCTTTTGCTCATTACAATCTTTCTAATTGCACAATTTGCAGTGCATTCCTTTCCCCTGGCCATTAGTCTAAAATTACCTGTTCCTTTTGACGACACGCCCCCTGTGTTTGCTTCTTATGACTGTAAAACACTTCTTAGAGCCATTCTGAAAAAGAATTTTATCAATTCTCTGTTTCAGCTGCTGAGATGCCACTGCTGTGTGCCAGATAATATTTCTTAGCAGTAATAAAATCTACATGAGGGAAAGAGCGATTCATATCTAGTAAAAAGTAAAATAAGTAAAAAATGTCAGTTTTTGAGAGAGGATAAACTTTTGAAGCCATGTAAAGTCTGGGCTGATTTGCTGGTTTCCTGAATTACTGTTCACAGAGTGAACAATGAAGTGGCACATTTTACTCCATCTAAATTATTCACCATAGTTGAAATGAAAATGCACTGCAAAAAGCTTGAGAGTCACTAAGCAATAAGCTTTAGTCAATAACAGTTGGGTGATAAACTTGGAGAAATCCTTAAGAAACACCAAAATGGGCTGTAAATTCCTGGTTACCACACAGAACCAAGATCCACATGCTGCAGTGCTGAACATGCTGGAAGCAGCACTGAAAATGCAAAAATATTAGACATTACCAGCTAAGTATATAGAAGCTTGTATGTAATTATGTCAGAGCATCTCCAAATTTAGCAAATACATTTTATAATGCTACTATCTGGAGTTTTCTGATTTCTTTCACATGAAAACCTGAGCTAACTTTTCTGTAATGGAATAACCTTCTGTTATCTCTTTTTTTCCTCATCAGTTACTAAAGTTTTTGCTGTAACCATGTGCATTCCGCCTTTTTATTTGTAAAAGTATTTAATTTTGCAAGCTACTTAGGACAATAGTTTTTCATATGAAGGGCTCTTTGACACAGTGTGGCTTTTTGTGCCAGACAGCACTGTTTAGTCTGCTTTAATACTGACAGCCTTCTGCAGGCAAAGATGTATTTAAGATGGAAAATGTTTTGGACATACTAAACAGAAGACTAAAGTGGAGCAAGTTCAACTCATACAGGTAAAGAAATATCTATTTCTGCCTGTGATGTTTTATGCACATTGGTATTTCCACTGGAGTTTACATATATAAATACCTTTATCTGCTTCTTATCTCTAATACAAAATGAGTTAATCTGGCATGGTTTAATTTGATGCATTGTTACAATTAAAAATCCTGGCAAGTTTATAAATCTGGCAGGACACTCACATCCCCAGCAGATTCAGGGCATGTCACAGATGTAAAAATGGCCACAGATAGGAACAGAACTTCTCAAGTGCTGGACATGAGTTTGTTTTGCAAGTACTTCCAAGACTAGCACTGGGCTTTAAAGGAGTACTTAAAAATCAAGGGGAGTAGCATGTGTGCCAACTGGCACTCATTGATTTTTGAACTAGAACAAGGCCAGACAAAATACAATTTGCAGCACACTTGGCCACACCGTGCTGGGCTGAATAACAAGTAGGTGGCAGCAGGACACACTCAACAGCATCCCTCAGGGTGCTGGGGCTTGGCTGGGTCCCCTTGTATAAACAGCCCTGCTGAGTGCCCAGCACAGCCACAAGAGAACACGCTTGTCTTAGTGAGCTTACAAGCACTCATTACTTTGTAATGACTCAAAAAAAAAAAAAAAATTGTTATAGCAGATAGTATTTGTAAATTTTCTGTGGTGTAGCAGCTAGCAGAGAAGCCCTGAAATTCCAGGGGGCTCATCTGTCCATCTTTGGTGACAAATACTAGAGTTTAAAAAATGATCCACAGTGGACTAAAAAAGAGGAGAGGCAAAGAAAGTGAAACTGCACAGGTTTATTTAATCACATGCACTATGGGGCCTATTGCTAACCTCTCAGACTTCAGCTGTGCCTACACTAGGGAGTCTGATCACTTCAGTTAGAGAATGGAGCCAAACATTGCTGCTTTGCCATGGGATACACAAATGCTCACAGTCCTTCCAGTCAATGTTTGCAACAGAATATAAGTTCCTCTTTAATGGCCCAGTCCTTTTGTCTCTGGATTTGGTTTTAAATATGTGATCTCCCTATCCTTTGCTATTCAATTGTACAATGTCTCTGTACATGTCAGGATTAATATTCATAAAGTGCCCCAGGCAAATTAACTATCCACATCCCCAAACTGTCATGTCTGACTTCTTTACCACCATTAAAAAGGAGAACTGAATACTCAAGATTTGACTCTTCTGAGTTCCTGCTTTGAAGTTACATGATGAATCTATTTACAAGTGGAAATATTAAGTTTCTGACATACACAGGCATATCCATGTAGTCTCCTATTTATTTTATTCTCCTGGTATTACCCTTGTCCCTTTGAACCCTGTAAAATGCAGGCTGCTTGACCAAGATAATTGCTCTTGAACAATGCTGTTTTATTAACATGCACATCAGCACTACAAGCCAGTCCTGCTGGGGCCTTGCTGCAGTATGTATGAGAGGTACATACAGAGCAGCAGAGAGAAACCCTACAAGAATTCAGATGCCTGCCAGCTTGATTTTTGGCTCTTCTCCTCCTTTTTTCTTCTACTTCTTCTTCTTTTTTTTTT